>PVJD01003578.1:0-159262 GCA_004026545.1 Mormoops blainvillei
GGCCCTACCCGCTGCTTGCTTCGCTCTGTGAAGCCCCTGTGTCTTTTTTCTATTCTCTTGTCAGGCCACAGAATGACCCTCCTGTTTTGATTCCTTGCAATTTTTCCAGGCCAGGGACAGGGTCAATTCTCCCTCCCTCCCTCTCTCCCTCCCTCCATCCCTTCTTTCTTTTCCCTTTTCTCTCTTTCCTCTCCTTTCCTCTTTTTCCCTTCTTATTATCCTTTCTGAAGGCCTTTAAATGGGAAGGAAAAGTGAGCGAACATTTATTGAGGGCGTTCTATTTGCTGGGCACTTGACCTACATCATATCACAGAATCCTTGCAACAATGCTAAATGATGGAAGTTATCATTTTTTCATATTTTTATTATTTCATTTTAAGGAGGGGGAAACTGAACATAAGCAATATTAAATACCTCGGCTAAGATCACATAGTTAATATTGGCAAACCCACATCTAAGTCCAAAACTCTATGCCTTCCTTGGGCAGCATCATGCCCCTCGAGGTTCCCACTGCTTTGAAGAGTTGACCACGTTCCAGTTTTGATGAGTAGGATCTTGGTCCCTCACACAGAGCCTTTCTCTCTTCACTGTTCCTAACTGAACACTAAGGTAGATGGTTCTAGCTTTCTTTTCAGCCCCTCCAAAATAACGAGGGCCTCTTTCATGTGTAGAGATCAGGATTCTTAACCTTTCACAGATCATGGAGGTAGATAATCTGACAAAATTATCCTTATGAATTCACACACACACATATACATACACACATATTTTTTACACTTTTGTATTTAATTTTAGGGGGTTCAGAGATCCACCCCCCTGCCCCGCCCACAACCCAGAGGCCTAACTCTGGACTCCTGCTATAGGTTGCTTGATAGAGAAGTTTACTTTTCATTGGTCCTCACCTGGAAAAATGTCCGGTTTTCTCTCTCTTGGGCAGGCAAAGTAATTCATTTTTCAGCACCAGGTACGGAAGGGCATGCTGTCCTACTTCATACCAGGTGAAGTCTTTCTACATAGACATTGGTGTGTGTGCACCTGGCTTCCCTGGACTGGTGAGCTGAGTAGGGCGATTAACGAAAGATGATCGATATGCCTGGGGTTCATATTTGTACCTCACTTTCACCACTTGAAATGCTGGCATGATTCTTGTTTTTTTCTGCTTCTCTAGGTGAAGGAATAATAGAATAAGGTACAAGAGTACTCGGAAAGTAAAGCTCCATGTCAGTGTGTCACTGAGGAAACCTCTCTGGGCTTGTCCATTTTTTGCATAGCCTCCCGTTCCAAGACTTCTTCTTGAATCACCTTGATTCAAAACAGCTGTAGCTGACATTTCTCAAACTTTCTGAAGGCAGGGAAAAATTGGTATTCCACCGGAGGCTTAGCTAAGGACCAGTGTCGGTTGATGTACTTCCCAGCTGCTCAATCCTTTCATTTTAAATGCACTCTGAGGCTTACATTGGACAGACCTTTCCATTTTGCATTTTTCTCTGAGAGCTACTCAGTGCTGCTGGCAAATTTATAGCTGGCTGGTTTGGTTAATTAGAAAAAAAGTCTCATGCTTGAAGATTATGTAAGCCATTGAGCACTGTAAAGCAAGCATCTCCCAGGTTTCACAATCAACCCAGGGAAATATGACACCTGTCCTTAGAATGCCTGACAGTATTTTATGCTACGAATTTGAAGTTTGGGATGTGTCATGGTCGTCTCCCTGCTGTTCAGCTAGGTAGCGGCACAGTGCTACTCAAGTCATAACATGGTCTTATTATAGGAAGGGCCCTGGTGTCTTCAACAGAGTGAGCCGTTCTGACTGATTTTCTCGTTGTGATGCAAAAGATACTTGCAACTTTAATGCTGTCTGTGCTGCCTGTTGGAGCCCTTTTAGGACTAATCATTTGACTTTGCACTAATGAGATTAAACCCAGCAGGGGTAGATATTTTCCTTTTTAATTTTTGTTCCTGTTATTCAATTGGCATTACACCCACATGATGAGACTAGAACATACCACCCTGTAGCAATCTGTTCAATACAAATAACTCAGGCAGATGCAGCCAGATGTATCCACGGTGACCTTCTTGACTCTTTCACTACTCACACATTAGGGGAGATGGCCCAGAACGCTTAACTCTCTGTTTGCTGAGTGTGTCAGAGATGTACTCTCCCCCTTACTTCTCCCACAAGAAGGGACCTTTACCCGAGTCTCTGTGTTTCTCCATATCGGGAGTTGTTTGCTCAGCATCTGTGGAAATGAGGTACAGCCTGGGGCTCTGAGCGGGCACTGCTTCCTGGCGCTTGTTCTGGCTGACTACCAGGTGGCTCCAACATCGTAGACGAGGATGTCCTCCACAGACTCTCAAGGCTCCATTTTAGCAAATATTCTCAGTGGAGCAGAAATACTGAAACACATGAGAGGCCTTCAAAACAGGTAGCCCACATGAAAACTTCCTTCTTGTGCACCAGGTTTCTGTATCAAAACCAGTCTTCTCTTCTGAAAAAAGGTTCTATGTTTTAGGGACATTCGGAGGATGAGGAGGTCCTCCTCTCGAATGGACCACAGTGGTTTTAATCTCTCGGTACCTTTCCCTGGATGGAGGATCCCAGGATTAGTTTCTTAAATCACTGGTGCCCAACTAAGAGCATCATCACATGGTGATGACCATGGGGCTTCCTTCAAAACACTGTAAATTGTCCTTTCTTCCAAAACATGTCAGGTGACAATCATTCTAAACTCCACATCCCATGGAACAAATTGGGTGATTCTACAGTGTATCCTGGAAATTTCCTTTGTTTATACAGCAGGTGGAAAATGAAAGCTTCCATGCCTGTGATATACAGGACATTAACATGAAATTGTTCATTTTGCCAGTGAAAGAAAGGTGCGAAGGAAGGAAGTCTCACTTCACCTCACAGGAGGCACCTTTGAAACCCCCTCTTGTCAATGCATTTACTTTTTTGTATTTCTGCTTTTATTTCCACCATGTCCAAGCACCCACCTGTAATTCAGGGCCAGGAGAATAATCATCCAGTCATCCTCACTTTGAAAATTTTTCCCCTTTCGCTGTTCATTTCAGTAGCTAGAAGGCTGTTTTAGAAATGCAAGTCAGATCAGTTCACTCTGGTATTTGCTACCTTTCAATGGCTTACCAATTGTCCTTTAGCAAAACAAAACAGAAAACCCAACCCGACACAAACCCAAACCCACATCCATTAAGCCCTGACTACAGCTTGCAGGGACGTGTGATCTGGCATCGGGCCCTTGCCCGCCGAGAGGACGACATCTATCTTTCGGGTTACTGCAACAGCCGCCTCTTCATTGGCTTCATTTCCCTCTTAGATGGAAACAGCATCAGCATCTCCGCCTGGCTCTGCACTGTCTGGCTGTTACTCTCCAGCCTCATCTTTTACTGCACTTTCCTTTGTCCCTGTGCTCCAGTCACAACCGATTTTAATTCCCTAGCACTGTGTCTGTTCCTGCCCCAGGACGCTGTACCTGCTTGTGACTTTACCTGGAAAATTCTTCCCTCTCGTCTTACTCATCCGTTATCTTGTCAGCAGCTTAGGTCGTGGTTCTCCAGAGCAGCCTTCCCGGCTCTCAAGGTGACCTGATGTGCTTTGTCATATGGGGTTATAAAACTGTGATCCCTTCCTACTTACCATTTGCTACAAACCTCCATCTGTAAAGTGACCCCGGTCTTCTCCTTCCTCTATGAGAAAATCTAATTTTGTTTTCAAACACGAATAAGTAAACTTTAAGAGATATCATGAAACAGTTAAGAGTCTATTATACTTAATTTAGGTGTACAACATGTTTAAACTGTCATTATATAAAATAGTTTGAATTTACACACATGTTTTTGGGTTTTTTTTGCTTTCATTTTTTTCCCCACACTCTTTACATTCATCTTTGACATTTTGTCTTCATTTTTAGTAAAACCACTTTCAATTCTCTAATGCACTTTTGGAAGGCATATCACCTTCACTTCTATCTAAGTGTTTGAGGTACAGCTCTTTTGAATCATGCATGATGGTGTCACTGGAAATGTATCCCAAGCCACTAGAATCCATTTGTGTAACACTAGGACATTTTTAAAAATTTTATTTGTCTGGTGAGTGTGTGTTTATGATTGCCATACTCTAATGATTTACTGTGTCACTTTAAAAGTGATCTTTAAAAGCCTTGTTTACAATGACATCCAACATTTGCAATTGTTAGGTCAACCCCTCTGGGAAAATTACTAAATCTTCCTTAAATTCTATTCCTTCTTTATTACCAATTATGTCCATTCTAGGTTAATTTGCTGAATGACAATTTAGTAAACAACCAATTTGCTTAATTTACCTGTTTCTTTTCACTAATTTTAGTCGACAGGCTTTTATTTTGTCTTCCTAAGAGAATTTTAAGGAGGATGCAATTGATCTATGCCTCAGTTCCCTGCTACTTGATCTAGACACTTTGCCAACTCAGCATCCACTTTCCCCTCCCCCACACAATGTTTTTCCGAACAGAATCTTCATTTTATTTATGTATCCATCCCTCCTTCCCAGCCAGGGGACCCCAGGAGACTGCACCCATCTCCATTTTGTCTTTATTATCTTGCATCAGGTAAAGTGAGCCCAGGTACAGACCAAGAGAGAGAAACTAAAAAGAGTTTCACAGTGTTGTTAGACTTGCAGTTTTGGGGGGGGGGGGGAGAGCCGTGGACACTCAGGGGAAGATTCCAGATACTTCAGGAGTCAGAGACAGAGCAGGACTCCGGGCCACCGGGCCTTATTTTGGTTTCCATGAAATGAATGGGCGAAGCAAGGTAGGTAGTTTTAAGATTGGCTATGTAAGTTTGAAAGTCATATCAAACCATGATATGGTTTGGGGCTATCTAAAGGTTCTAGATGTTTTGGGAACAGCCAGGGTTTATTTGGGGAATAGCTAGTAACCATTTTGTAAGTGGCAAGGCATTGATTTACAGAAATTAAGAGAATGGTTAACATAATCCCCACTGTAAGTGGGAATCTAAGCCATATGGAGCACTCCCCTGGTGGGGTTTGATGCAGTTTGCCCGGTCCCACCGTAGACTGGGGAGGGCTCAGAGAACATGACCTGGCCGTCTGAGGCTATGCGGATTTGCACACTTCGCCCTGGATGCCAGCATGGAATGCTGAGACCCAGCTGAGGCAAATTACATCTCAGCGGAGAAAATATGGGCAGAGAATTTTTACGAACAAGATGCCCCATTCCTCCTGATGCCAGCAGACCATGCACAGACTGTAGATCATCCCCGGGAAGAAAGGAAGGAGCAGGAGGGGTGGGAAGGGATAAGGACTGCATGTTTATCCAAATGAGTCTGTGGGTTGGTTGCAGGGGGCGGGGATGGGAATAAACCTCTAGGACTGGCGTGATTTGCTTGAATTGATATCATCAGATTTTCACCAGGAGGGTCTAAAAGCTAAATTGAGATGTTCAGAGGTAAAGAAAACAAGGTTATGAAACTCATCCCTCTTCTTAGTAAATATTCTATTTTGACATCTTTAAATGGCATTTTATGCAAAAGTTCATAGCCACATTTTTTCTTTGTAAGTTTGTAAGTTTTCCTTTGTAAGTTGGCTCTACTTTGGCCTCACTCACTCTTCCCTTAGTATATTACCTCTCGTGGGTACTGTCAAAATTACAGGGGTCTAGGTCTACAGTGAATTGTGTTACATTGGATATATTGACTTGCATGTAGTAAGTGGAAATTGACTAGAGATGGCCTTCCAAATGATTTATTTTTATATCAGATTATTTGACATAAAAATACCAAGGTAAAATTATTAGACTAAAAGGCCACAGGATTTTAACCTCTTGGTGGATGCTAGCAATGACCTGCCAGTCACTTTACAGGTATGGATGCTTGCAAGCACTTCTGCTCTTCCTTCTTCTCTCTCTCTTTCTCGTTTTCTTTCTCTCTCATACCTGGATTTAGTGTGACAGTACTCTTTAGAGCACATATTGCTTTTCCCATTTTTACATTGCCACTTGAAATTTTTATTATATATTTAAATGTTCCAAAGGATGTAATTTTCAGTATTTGGTAAATATTGACAACTTAAAATAAAAATTTTAGATGGCCTTTTAAATGTATCCAACGAATGTGAATTCCATAGTAATTTGATTCCCACGATTGTCTTTTTCAAAAATGAATGAAGAAGCTCTTTTTTAATAGTAAGAAACCTTGCATCATTTCTTCTTGTCCTAGCAATCATATTTCTATTTCACTTTCTACACAGAAATGTGTTCTAGTGTAATATGTTATTTTCTGAAAGCTTTTTTTATGTCATCATACTCTCTAGAGCAAAAATAACTATGTAAATTTAAATTAAAAAAATTTCCTATGACCTTAAGTATCATAAATGTGAATATTTTCCCATCTAGATTGAGTTATCATTACAATTATTATGCATATTCAGTGGATCAAACAACATGCATTTATTACAAATTATGATCAATCATTGCACACAAAATTAAAATTTTTATTGGGAATGCATTCCATAATGAAATAGCTTGGGAGAGATTGTTAAAATACCTTGCTTAAGAACATACAATGGGATAAAGATAGCCTATTAAGTAAGTAGTGTTGGGGAGACTGGACAGCTACATGCAAAAAATGAATCTAGATCACCTTTTTAAGAGTTTAAGGATAAACTCTTAAATATAAGACTTGAAACCATAGAACTCCTAGAAGAAAACATAGGCAGTAAAATCTCTGACATTTCTGATAGCACTATTTTTTTCTGGTATGTATCTCAGGCGAGGGAAGAAAAAGAAAAAAATAAACTACATCAAACTAAAAGGTTTTGCACAGCAAAGGAAATGATCAACAAAACGAAAAGACAACCTACTGAATAGAAAAAAGTATTTGCCAATGATACATCTGATAAGGGATTAATATTCAAACTTTATAAAGAACTCATACAACTCAACCCGCCCCCCCCCCAAAAAAAATCAATCAATCCAATTAAAAGCATGGACAGAGGACCTGTACATTCTCCAAAGAGGGTATACAGATGGCCACTAGACATGAAAAGATGCTCAATGTCACTAATCATGAGAGATGCAAATTAAAACCACAATGAGATATCACCTCAGACCAGTCAGAATGGCTGTCATCAATAAATCAACAAACAAGTGTTGGTGAGGATGTGGAGAAAGGGGAACCCTCCTTCTCTATTGGTGGAACTGCAGACTGGTGCAGTCACTGTGGAAAACATTATGGAGGGCCCTCAAAAAATGGATAATATATCTGCATTATGACCCAGTGGTTCCACTTATGGGTATATATTCAAAGAAACCCAAAACACTTAATTGGAAGGAATATATACACCCTTCTGTTCATTGCAGCATTATTTACGATTGCCAAGATTTGGAAGCAACCCAGTGCCAATCAATAGACAAGTGGATAAAAAAGTGGTAATACATATATAAAGTGGAATATCTCGGCCATAAAAAAGAATGAAATCTTAATATTTGCAAGAGCATGGATGGATCTAGAGAGTATTATGGAAAGTGAAATAAATCAGTCAGAGAAAGACAAACACCATATGATTTTACTTATATGTGGAATCTAAAGAACCAAAGCAAACAAAATTGAAACAGACTCATAGATACAGAGAACAGATGGATAATTGCCAGAGGGGAGGGTGTTTGGGGAACTAGGTGAAAAAGGTGAAGGGATTAGGAAGTACAAGTTGGTAGTTACAAGATAGTCCTGAGATATAAACTACAGCATAGAGAATAAGTCAATAATATTGTAATGACTATGAGGTCTGCCTGGGAAAAACCCAGCCATTGTTAATGTAATGAGAACAGTTTGTGTGATGTCAGTGTAACCTGGCAGCCAAGAACAGTGAACTGGAATGCACATGTATGAACAATGACAACTTCACTGTACTGTACTTGGTGGGGGTGGTAGACGCCATTGAGTGAGCATGTGTACTGTGTAGCTGTCACATTCAAAATAGCTGAGCAGGTGGAGCAATGAATCTGCATCAGATTTTGTGTGTGTTTTATTTTGTTTATTGGTGCTCAATTACAGTTGTCCCAATTTTTCCCCTGTTGCTCTCTCCTGCCCCACCCAACCCCTTCTCCCACAGTCAATCTGCATTCTGTTAAGCTTGAACATTTCTCCATAGGAACTATTCAGATGATTCAGAAGGCCACAGCTATGGCCAACTGGTGATTGGCAGCTTCCTCACCACAACACACCTGCTCATGCATCACGTCTCATGAAGAGTTTTTGGTGAAGCCGCAAATCACCCAGGTGATTCAGCCCACCTGCAGCCCCAAATTAGCACCCTGTGAGTTCTGGCTTTTCTCAAAACTAAAATCACCTTTAAAAGGGAAGAGATTTCAGATCGTTGATGGGATTCAAAAGACTATGACAGGGCAGCTGATAGCAGTTAGGAGACCTGTGTGAGGTCCCAAGGCGACTACTTTTAAGGGGACTGATGTGTCATTGTCCTATGTGCAATGTTTCTTGTATCTCCTTCAATAAATGTCTCTATTTTTCATATTGTGTGGCTGGATACCTTCTAAACAGACCTCATATGTATGGCGTCAGGCAGGTAACTGGAAATATTGAGGGGAGCACTTTGTAAAGTATATGATTGTCTAACCCCTGAAACTAACCTGAAACTAACACAAATAATATTGAATGTAAACTATAATTGAAAAATATTTTTTCAAAAAGAAAAATTTAGTCTTAAATTTTTTAAAGTCTTGTTTAAAGGTGTTCATCTTGTTCCTTTGTTCGGTTACCCATTTTAGCCACTTAGGAAAATGTACAAAGTTAGGATTTGCCATAGATACTTTTCGTTTAAGTTACTTTTAAGTGCATTGTGAAAGGGGTGAGGACCAGTATGCCCTCGGGTATTGTCTCAAGAAGTTCAGTTTTAGGAACATGAAGGCAGAGAAGCTAAGGATCTACACATCAGCCTCACACTCTTTAGAATGTCTTTGGGGTATCCTCACGGGTGTCCATACCGTGCTTTGTAGACCGCTGTTGTTCAGTTCAGCATCGGAGTTGGGACTGAGGTATTTCAGCAAAATATCACCCCATTTGTCAGGCTGACACTCAGGAAAGGGGGAACTGCAGAATAAGCCTGTGGCCCGCTCTGCAGCCCAGGGGTGCTCACTCTGGCAGTTAGGTACCTGAAGTAAAATGATAATTCTGCTACGGCTGAAAGAGGAAACCCATGTATTTTTAACATGGAAAATATCTGAAAAGCAAGTTAAACATGATAGATGACAAGTCCTTGGAAAACAACCAGTATTCTCAGGTTCTAGGGAATTAGCATAACTCGGTGAATGCTGAAGCTGAACCTATTTTTAGAAATTCACAGAGATTTGTTGTGATACAAAGCAACTACATTATCATGAAGGTTAAGATGACCCCAGAAATCACAAGATCTTCTGAGGTCCAAGTGAACAAATACCAGAGCAGATATCAAAGGGGAATCTGAAATGATTTATTGTAGAAGGCAGGAATACCTTCAGGGAAAGTTTCTTCCCCCCCAGGTTAGCTAATATACAAGCCGAGTGAATATGTCAAATGTGAGACGAATAATGGTCTTAATAGAATTGAACAACTGAACCACTTTGATGGAATTGGATCAAGGGAAAGCAGGAGAAGGAACACATTTGTACAGGGTAAAGTATTGTCCTGGAATGCAGTGTCTCATGAAATTCGGCTTTCGAAATGGGATCAATTTAATTTCGAGAATACCGATTTGAAATGAAAATAAGCCTTTAGAATCTGAGGAGGAAGAATGATAGCACTGGGTTGGTTGAGCCGCAGACAGTCTGGGGCTTTATTAAGGTTTGGTGGCAAGCTTGGTCTGACCTGCCCCTTTCTAATTTCCTGGGCAGGTCTGCTGTCCCCACGTGAGACTTCGACAATGTCAGACCACTATTCCAGACCTCTTCTGCCAGGTCCCAATCCCAGGACCCCCTTACTGATAACTTTGTTACTAGGCAAAGAATTACATAACAGCAAAGATTGCCAGTGACCTCCTGCTTTCACCTTGCTTTTTTGGCAGGTGTGATATACTATTTTAATATAGGAAGTGTTACAGAGTGTGAGGTTGTGGACACTTCAGCAAATTATTTTCAGGGCAAGTGCTCTGCACTTATTTATGCTCTGGCTTCCTGATGATGCACCTTTATTGAAAAGATGTAAATATCTCTGTTTCTGTTAATTTATTTTCTGATATCTCTGGTGGTTTTCTTTTTTTTTTTTACTTTTTTGGCCTTTAAGAAAGATTATTGTTTTGAGATTGTTACTTTCTATCTCTGAGGGTCTGTGATAATTGTAAAGGATGTCATTAAGTACTTAGAAGGAGAAATAGGTCGTTATTTACATTTCAAGTGACATACTTTAAAACATTATAAATATATGTAATAATTCTATGCAGTTTGAAAAACCTGGAACCAATATGTATGAAAATAGTTTAAAATTCAGAAGTTAACAGGTAAGGGAAATGGGTTATATTTTTCTAATATTGCTGTATTTTGTAGAATCCAAGTTTTTTTGGCAATGACATAAATATTAGGTGAAATTTTTATTGATCCAGATATTTACTCTTTATTTTTTAAATATATTTTATCGATTATGCTATTATAGTTGTCCCATTTCTTTTCTTCCCTTTATTCCCCTCCACCCTGCACCCCCTCTCCCACCAGCATTCCCCCACTTAGTTCATGTCCCTGGGTCGTACATGTAAGTTCTTTGGCTTCTCCATTTCCTATACTATTCTTAGCCTCCCCCTGTCTATTTTGCACCTATAATTTGTGCTTCTTATTCCCTGTACCTTTTCCCCCATGCCCCACCCTCCCCACTCCCCACTGATAACCCTCCATGTGATCTCCATTTCTGTGATTCTGTTCGTGTTTTAGCTGTTTGTTTTTGTTTTTAGGTTCAGTTGTTGATAGTTGTTGTCATTTTATTGTTCATATTTTTAATCATTCTCTTTTTCTTAGATTAGTCCCTTTAATATTTCATTTAATAAGGGCTTGGTGATGCTGAAATTCTTTAACTTTATTTGGGAAGCACTTTATCTGCCCTTCCATTCTAAATGACAGCTTTGCTGGATAGAGTATTCTTGAATGTAGGTCCTTGTCTTTCATTACTTTAAATACTTCTTTCCAGTCCCTTCTTGCCTGTAAGGTTTCTTTGGAGAAATCAGCTTAAAGTCTTATGAGAATTCCTTTGTAGATAACTGTCTTCTTTTCTCTTGCTGCTTTTAAGATTCTCTCCTTATTTTAATCTTGGGTAATGTAATGATGATGTGCCTTGGTGTGTGCTTCCTTGGGTCCAACTTCTTTGGGGTTCCCTGAGCCTCCTGGACTTCCTAGAAGTCTATTTCCTTTGCCAGGTTCGGGAATTCCTCCTTCATTATGTTTTCAAATAAGTTTGCAATGTCTTGTTCTTCCTCTTCCTCAGGCACCCCAATGATTCAGATGTTGGAGCATTTCAAGTTGTCCTGGAGATTCCTAAGCCTCTCCTCATTTTTCTGAATTCTTAGTTTCTTCATTCTGTTCTGGTGGAATGTTTATTTCTTCTTTCTGCTCCAAATCATTGATTTGAGTCCCAGTTTCCTTCCATTCACTGTTGGTTCCCTGTCTATTTTGTTTTATTTCACTTTGCATAGCCTTCACTTTTTCCTCCATTTTGCAACCATACTCCACCAATTCTGTGAGCATCCAGATTACCAGTGTTTTGAACTCTGCATCTGTTAGGTTGGCTGTCTCTTCATAGTTCTATTTTTGGAGCTTTGATCTGTTCTTTCATTTGGGCCATTTTTTAAATTTTTTGTCTCGCATGCCTATTATATTGCGAGGGGTGGAGCCTCAGGTATTCTCCAGGGCAGGGCAACCCACGTCATGGCCTGTGGCACTGTGTGTGGGGGAGGGGTCTGAGAGGGAACAGTGCCGCTTGCTTGGCTCTTGGTGGGCTTTCAGTCACTTCCCCTGCTACCCACAAGCAAATTGGGACCCTCTGGTGCTGATTCCCAGGTGGGTGGGTTTGCGTGTGTGCTAGGACTCCGTGGGTCTCTCAAATGAACTCTCCTGTGAGACTGGCAGTTTCCCCCACTGCTGCAGCCCCCACAGGATTTTACCAGTACAGGTTTTGAGGCTTTCTTTTCCCGCACCAGAACCCTGGGTCGCATGGTCTCTTTCACTCCCCAGTTGTTCCTCCTGGCTTATTGGCATGCAAATGTGGGACCGGCTTGTCTGCCAGCTGCTGCCTTACCATGAGCCTCTTCTCTGCCCCGCTGCTGCCCATCTCCACCCTGCCTACCAGTCTGCGTGAGTGTTTCTTCTTTAACTCCTTGGTTGTCGGACTTCTATACAGTTTGATCATCTGGCAGTTCTGGTTATTTTTTGTTTTTAAATTTGTTGTCCTTCTTTTTGTTGTGCGAGGAAAAAAAGTGTATCTACCTACGCCTCCATCTTGACCGGAAATCTCCAAATATTTACTCTTTAATTCCATGACTATTTTAGCTACATGAATGACAAATATATAGTGTCATCATATTTATATTCAAAGTAATTATGAAAGTCATAGATATATAACCTGAATCATTCCCCTCAAAATTTTGCGTATTTATTCACACCAACAAATCACCTCAAGCACTAGTCATTAGAACATTTCTGTTGCTCTTGCTGTGGGTACAGATCACAGTTGTGAGGTACACTGAGGAGACATAAAGGGAATGGGGAAAAGGGTGTTGAGCTCTTATTTTATTCAAGGGAGAGCTCAATATTTAGTAAATGCTTAGTTGGGATTAAGTAACCTTTCTTATAAATCAGAAGAAAAGTTGTCAGCTGAGTACTTTCTCATTTTCAGCATGTACAAGCAGCAGAAAAATGAGGCAAAGCATTCTTTGAAGCAAAATATTACATACGATGCAATTTGTTCTCACCATTGTCTTTCTTCTCCAAAAGGTATTATTAAAGATAAATAAGGTGAGTGCCCAGTACGTCCCACTCTTCTATGGGCAGCTCCACTTAGTAGCATGTTTATTTTCCTACCTGAGGCAGCCTGGCCCTTCCAAGAGACAGGAGTCAGATAAGGTGAGTGCATGCTGAGTTAGCTCCCCTGATAAGGAAAGGGAAGTTTTGCAATATTAAAAACAAAAAGTGCTTGGGTCACATTATTCCAGAGGATGGTTGTGAGGTACTTTAAAACTTCTCTGAACAAACTGCAAAGTAATGGTCCTCTGCTGTTCCTGGAAATACTATGTATTGGTTTGGAGTCAGGAGAACTCTTCCAATATACTCAGAAGTCCCGCCAAGCCTGGTCATCTTTTTACTGATAGCAAAATGCCAGCAATCCCAAAGACCACATGGCAACCGCTCAAAATGTTGGAATACCTTCTTTGTTCTCTGAAAAAAAATTTTTATTCTAATTTATTGCTCGTTTTCATCTGGTCCACCCTACCTGTCCAAGCTTATTTCTTCTGAAATCAAGTTTGTTTCTCTACCAGTCAAGCCAACCTCTTTTCTGGGTGGCTCACTTGTGCTCTTCCCCACTGTACTCCCTCTTCTTACCTCCCTTCTGAGTGACTTCCTCAGTATGACTCAGTTCAGGATGTCAGGAGAGAAAACACACCTAGAGAGTTCAGGTGAAACTTACCGAAAGGGAACAGTAATGAAGTGTCATGGTAATAACCCAAATTAGATTTTTCACTTATACTCCTTTGGTTCTGTCTTTGAAATCATGCCCCCTCATCCCGTAGCCCTGCTTTGGCAATTCATAAATAGAAAGAATGCCTGAATAACATACTCTTTCTAATGACCCTTATACCTAAGGCAGTCATCTTGACTGTGTCTTTGTGCCCCTAACTTTTCAATAATATTTAGTAAGAGTACTCATGTCCTGAGCTGAGCAAGACGGTCAGCAATACAAGAAAATTAAACATCAAGCTTGCCTCCTAGGAACTCTCTCATCCCATTCATGTCAATGTGCTATTACGGCAATGTCAGTGAGGGTTTTCAGGGACCCTGACTGTGGTCTGGGTGCTACGTGGAGGTCTGGGTGCTGTGCTCAGCCTCTGGAGGTGGGGGACAGAAGAACATTATAGTTGCTGCTTTGCAGGTTGAAAACCTCAATCTGCCCCCACTTCAGCTGCTGGTGGCAGGACCTCAGTGATGCCACATACTCTTTGGCTGCCTTTGTCCATGAACAGTCCCATAGGACTTAAGTTTCTGCACCATGTATTTTGGCAGGTAATTATAATAATTGTGAATTCCCTTCCAGGTAAGGAATTGGCACAAACTTGTAATAGGATGGGGTTCAAAGGATACCGTTGTTAACATTTGGTGACTTTTTCTGGTATAATGGAATGCGTTTGCATTATCTCATTTAATCCTCATGATGACAGAAGAGAAAGATGAGGCACAGAGTGATTTGCCCAAGGTCATGTGACCATTGAGAAGTTAGCCTAGAATCTGTCTCTGTCAACCTAACCCCAGAGTCCATGCTCTCACCCACTGAGCCCTCTTCCTGGTGTAGTTGGTGGTTGGAATTAGTTCAATGACTCAGATATATCAGGGCCAACACCTTTGTCAGTTTCCCAAGCTTTCCCTCCAAGGTGGCTGCTACAGTTTAAACCATCCCATTATAACTTCAAGATGAGGACATAGGGGAAGATTGTTCTTGTGAGATTTCCAGATCTCCCTGGCTAGAGCTTGGACACATGGTTATCTCTAGCTATGGAGGAAGTTGGGATAGTATTTAGCTTTGTAACTTTTATAGTTAAATAGGCAAACGAGCAGTGGTTTGGGCTTGAGTGTAGGGTGAGACGGTTGACAGTGACTTTCACGATGCCTGATTTTGTGGAAGTCTCTTTTACTTGGCTTCGGGGCAGGTGCCAAGAAAAGGACATTCTCTTTCCATGAACACTACTACTCTCCGTGGAAGACTGAAGGCTGTTCCCCATATATATCCAGGTCCTCATGTAAGGAGCCTATCCTTGAATCCTGGTCGCTCTTACATGGATAGAGGACCTTGAAGATGTGATCAAGTTAAGGACCCTGAGATGGGGAGATTACCTGGATAATTCACATGGGACCTGAATATAATCGCAAGTGTTCACCTAAGGGAGGCAGAGGAAGATTTCATTGGAGAGACAGAGATAATGTGACAACTGAAGCAAGGTGATATGCCTCTGGTCTTGAAGATGGAAAATGGGCATAAAGCCTAGAAATGTAGCTTGAGAAGCTAAAAAAGGCAAGGCAGCAGATTCTTCCTTGGAACCTGTGGAAGGAGGGTGGTCTTGCTGGCACTTTGATTTTGGCCCCATGAATCCGATGGTAGGCTGCTGACCTCAAGAACTATAAGAGAATAAATTTGTGTTGTTGTGAGCTACCAAGTTTGTGGTAATTTGTTATAGTAGCCTCTGTGTGAGAGAGAGAGAGAGAGAGAAGAGGTGAGGAAAAGTGATATAGGGCTGGACACAGTTAATGGAAGTTCTCTGCATGAGAACACAAGTTGCTTAGTGTCCTTGTGCATAACTGTGATACTTAGTAATTAAACCTGGGAAAACAGGGAAAAAATCCCATTAGATTGCATTAGGCACCTGATGTTATCCTGTGACACCTGTAATGGTGAGGTCTAAAATAATAGGGCCAGGAACTCTTTCAAAGGCAAGAAATCTCATATGTAAGTAGAAGGGATTGGTTATATAAGTAAGATTTCTCATTTTCACACCCACCTTGGCTCCAGTAAGGGATCCATTTGACATCAGGGCAGTATTACGATTGTGCAGTCAGTTGTCAAAATAGGAAATTTTCCTCTCAGTTTTGCTGAAGTCCTGAAGGCTGAGAACAAAACAACAAAACCCCACATTTCAAAATGAGTGCCAGATCTCCTATGTGGGACTGGCACAGGAAGTGACTGAAAACCTGTCCCATAACCTTACCTGGAAAATACTGAAAGGACTGGGGCCAAAAAGGAGAGAAAGAAAGACCATCAGAGAGCTGTGGCTTTCCCCCTCTTTCCATACGGCCCTCATCTCCAGCTGAGGGAGAGGAATTGTAAGAAGCCCACTTGTAGAATTTCCAAGTCTCCTGTGGAGTTTGTAGGGGCACAAAGGATAGGTGTCTGAACACATTTCAGAGGAGGCATCTAGATCTGTGTGCCTGGCAGTAATGACACGCACTCAAAAAGCTACACGGGAAACTATTGTACCCTCTTTCAACAGCAGGGCAAAAATGTGCAAGCTTTGGTAGGAGGCATGTGGATCTATGGTGATCGTGGTAGAGGGCAGCTGACCTAGACTTGGCCCGGGAAGCCCACCAAGGTGCAACAACACAGGAGAATCTGTGTGGCGAGTGTGCTGGGGGCCCAGGCCCGGGAGGAGGCATTACCCCCACCCAGGGTGCCTGCATTAGAGATCACCAGAAGGCAGTCTCCCCATTGCTGCCTGAAAGCCTCGGGAGACCAAGAACTGGGATAATGCTCGCCGAATGTCTGAGCGCAGAAGAACCAGCCATGCTAAGATTGTGTTTCCTTTCCGTAATGCCCTCCTGTCTTGGCCCAATCCTGGAGGCAGGAGGAACAGAGAACAAAGCCAGGGAAACAGAGAGGCGACCCAACCTGACTCCTCCCATCCTCCAACCCACCCCCTTCTGTTTCTAGACCCAGAACAGTAACATACTAGAGAACGAAGGAGACTCTAAATTAGATAAGAGTTTGGGGTTTTGACTTTCATGTTTGGGCAGTTATTTCCAAAATGAAACTGTTCTTGTGCCTAAAACAAATTGAAAAGAAAAATCAAGGAATCTGCCAGGGATTTTGTCCAAAAGGCAGGGAAAAATGAGTCTACAGCTAAGGTTTGAATGGTTAGTAAATGTAAGAATCAGTTGTTTTTTGTTTTTACCCTATGGTGTGTGGCTTGTTCCATTAAACACGAAGGCGGATTAAGGTCAGTTGAGGTCCCAGGCGCAGAAGAAAATATTGGGCCCCTTAAAAAAAAGAGACAGGGAAAATAAAAATACATGTTAACCATATTTTTAAATAAATAAAAAATATTATGTACTATTAATTTTTTTTCCAGTAAAACTTGAATATAATATATGTATTGCACATATGAAACCAAACTTGGTGTCATTAGAAAAAAGTGTAAAGTTGGGGTTTTGCAGTGCCCTTCAGAAGTCGGGGCCCAGGGCACACGCGGGGTGTGCTTGCCATTAAATCCACCTCTGATTAAACAGCTACAGCTGTTGTTGTCCAATTCCTGGTACAGGGATACCTCGTTTTATTGTGCTTTGCTTTATTGAGCTTTGCAGATGTTGCATTTTTAACAAATTGAAGGCAAGACCTTCTACCAGCAAAAGGATTATGACTTGCTTTATTGAGATAGTTGCATTTTGCAGTGGTCTGGAATGAAACCAGCAATATTTCTGAGACATGGCTGTATACCAATGCAGAATATATACAGAGGGAGTCCGAGGTAATCTTTTGAAATATGTTTAGCCATTCTTAGGAAAGGTGGAACTTTCTTCCTCACAATAACTCGACGTTAGAGTGGATCAGAGCCTGATTCAGGGATGTTCTCCCTCACCAAGCTCCTCATCCATATCTGGCCTCTTTCTTTGTTGGAGTTTACTGGGATATAGGCTTAAGGCCTTGGAGTGCTTTGCTTCTGATAGCATTCCCAATAGCATTCTCAAGGCTAAATGCTGTAAATATCGCTTCAGTTCTTCCTTCCACTTTAACCGGATTTTCCCCTTCTCATCCTCAAATCTCTCTTCCAGTTGTTGCCTGAAGTGTTTTTGGATGTGAGAGCAAGGATCACAGTGAGAACTGGTACTGAGTTAGGGGTCATAGTCAAGGCCACAGCCTGTTTTTATGGGGGCTGTTGATAAAATAAAGAAGTGATGATGTGGGGTGAAATTGTGGAAGTGGTCTGCTTAAAATTTGGGGATCAGTGTTTGGCTTGGATTGTGGGTGCATCTCAGGAAAAGACTGACTTTCCTGTTTGCAAGCTGTACTTTTTAGAGGAAAAAAAATTGATTCAGTGAGTCATTTCTGAAATCCACTGAAACATGCACTTGTAGTCTCAGAACTGTGCCATGAATTGATCCTGACTTAATGTAGTTCAACAATGCTTGTTGAAGCAATCACCGTTAAAAGGACGCACTAGCAATGCTGAAAAGCTGAAGGTTGAATGGGTTTCAACTTTTCTCAGCACTGAGCCAGAAACTCCTCATTTGTCTCCCTCTTCTGAGAATCTCCTCATGCTATTCAGAAAAGGTGACAACCATGCCTGAAGAAGCTCTTTTAAGACAATTTACCTCAGGCATGTGGCTGCAGATTTTAGAAGAAAGCAATGAATGATGAGAAATTGTTTTCCCACCTCCGCAAAGCTTGCCAGTGACCATATAACCGAGCTGTTCCTTTTAAAGAGTCATGAGGTTAACCTAGTGGCTCTAGCTCCCCTTCTACCACTCATAACCTGTGTGAAATCTTGGCAAGTCACTTATAAATGGCAGAAGGCAGGCTAAAACTGGAGGCCCATGTGAGCTACAGTTCCATAGCTTTCTCACTTCTTTTCTGTTGAAAGTCAGTGTGGACACATGGGTGATTTTAACCTTACTGTGGGTCTGGCTTTATGATGTCAGAGTCAAACCTTGGCGGCTGAGGTGGCTTTGGCATCTGAAGACACACCGAGGTTTCAGCACTTCTGCTATCCTGCTTCTCACGGCCAATGAACAACCGGAACTGCATGCAAATTCCTTAGTCAAAGAAATAGAGCTAAGAATACTTCCTTTTAAGAGGAAGTTAAGAGGGAGTTAAAAAATAGATCTTGGCCTTCTTGTTTCTAAGTATTTAATATATAAATTCAAAATTGTAATATTTGTGTTAATTCTTTGACTCAACTCATTAGGCCTAGTTCAGATATCTATCAAGGCTATATGTATTAAGGTACCTTTGTTGTCCTCAAACATTATTTTGGGTGGAAGAGGGTAAGGGAGATTATTTTGCCTCCTTTCTTTCTTTCTTTTTTTAAAAAAGATTTTATTCATTTATTTTCGGTGAGAGAGGAAGGGAGGGAGAAAGAGAGACAGAGAAACATCCATGTGTGAGAAAAACATCAATTGGTTGCTTCTCACATGCCCCCAAGTGGGGACCTGGACCACAACCCAGGCATGTGCCCTGACTGGGAATCGAACCAGTGACCTTTCTATTTGCAGGTCAGTACTCAGTACAATGAGCCACACCAGCCAGGGCTGTCTCCTTTCTCAGACTGAGTTTCATGGCATGTGACAAGAGAGATAAAACATGACTCCTTTTTTAAAAAAAGTTGGAGTTAAGACATATGAATGAGAAAGAGTTAGATTATACAAAAATGAGATTTTTCACAAATAAATATAAGGTTCTCAAGTGTAGAGGACCCAGGCGACGACTGGGTGATATGTGAGTACGTGGAGATGTTCTTTATAGCCTGTCTCACTACATATGGTAAAGCATTTGTCTGTGAAGCTTTGGTATCTGTGGTCTGTGGCTCATCTTAGTCTAGAAGTCCCTGCACTTTATTCTTCATGACCTCCTCTGGATGGGATGAGGAGCTGTTTCTGAGTGCTCCATATCACCCTGTATTTTCCAAGGGAAGTTTCTATTATTCAGTTGCAGTCATGCATCGCATAATGATGTTTTGGTCAAGGACATAATGCATATACAATGGTAGTCCCATAAGATTATAATGGAGCTAAAAAATTCCTATTGCCTAGTCACGTCTTAACCATCCTAACATTGTAGGCCAACACACTATTCATGTGTTTGTGGTGACACTGGTGTAAACAAACCTACTGTGCTGCCAGTTGTATAAAAGTTTAGCACATACAAAATGTGCATTACATAATACTTTGTAGTGATAATAAATGTGATGTTACTATACTGTATTTTAATTATTATTTTAGAGGGTAATCTTTGGACTTATTAAAAGTTTGATGTATAACAGTATGCCATGTTACATAGGCAGTAGCCTCATACATCTTATGCTTACTTACTGAATCTCCCGGTTGCATCATTTTTTCTTGTGTGTGATTTAATTTCATGGTATTTTGTTCATTATGACTCCTACACATACAAAATTCACTGCTAATGTTGCCAGTAAGAGGCTATGTCAAGTGATTGACCTCGAAAGAAAATTAAAATTGATTAAGGACTAAAAAGGTGGAAAAAAATCAGTGATGGTTCTTGCTTGCCAGTCAAGTATGTCCTAATCCTCTACTGCTATGATCTTGAAGAAGAAGAAAGTGGTGAAGCTGCTAAAGGATCTGCTTCACTGAAGGCAAGCAGACTGATGAAAATTCAAAAAGGCCCTACATCAGACCTGGAAAAACTTCCAATAACTTGGATTGAAGACCAGACACAGCAGTGTATCCCTCTCAGCACCATGATGATCATGGACAAAGAAAAAACTTGTTTGCGCCCTTGAAAGAATAGGCTGGACCCGACTATGATGTTGAATTTACTGCTAGCTCTGGGTGAGTCAAACTATTCAAGAAGTGCTACTCATTATAAAGGGTCTGGCACAAATAATGCCTCTTTTTACTGCAAACTCTTTTATCACAAAATCAGAAGCATGTAATTCTATAACATAACAATATTACACTCAAGCGCACTATATGACATTTTAGGTGCAATGTTCAAATTAAAACTATAAATCATTACTTCCATATTATTATTACCCTACCCACTGCACTCGAGCAGGCCTTACTTCTGCCGGACCCCATATAATGTGGAAATGAGTGTTGAGTCTGTGAGTGCTGAAGTGAAGGCAGCTGAAGAATTTTTGGGAAGTCTAGACGACCTAATTGCGGTGGAAAATTATTTCCCAGAGCAAATATTCAATATGGACGAAACCTCCCTATTCTGGAAATGCAGGCCTGAAAGGGCTTTCATCCATAAGGAGGCAAGGCAATGCCATATTTTTAAGGACAGGTAATAGTTTTGCTTGGGAGTGACATTGCAGGTTACAAATTGAAACCCTTTGCAACCTGGCAAAGTGAGAACAGGGTCTTTAGGAATATCAGTAACTACATACAGTTGAATTTACTGTAGGATCAAGAAGAAGCCATGGATGACCCAGCTCCTCTTCCAAGGTGCCCTCCTGATTGCTGTGCTAGTGAAATGGTGAAGTGCTGTTTGGAGAATAACATACCTTTCAAGCTTTTGTTTATTATTGATAATGCTCCCGGATATCCTCCTTTAATTGGTGATTTTCGTCCCATTATCAAAGTGGTATTTCTCCCTCCAAACACCAGCTCTTTGCTCCAGTCAATGGACCTAGGGCTTATAGCAGCTTTTAAGGCCCACTGCCTGCGGAGGGCCTTGCCCAGGCTACTACTGCAACGGAGGATGACACTGAGAAGGCACATGAAGTTCTAGAAGAATTATAATATCTGTGACTTCATCAAGAACCTGACTTGGGCTCAGAATGATGTCACCTTGGAGTATATGAATGACATCCAGAGGAAGTTGCTCAAGAGGTTCATGCATGACTTCAGAGGATTTGCCAACGATGAGAGGGTTGCAAAACTCAACAAAGCTGTGATTGAAATGGTAAACAAGTTTAACCTGACTGTGAATGAGGGTGATAGTGAGGAGCTCCTGGAGGTGGTTTCCGATGAACTAACTAATACGAAGTTGTTGAAACTGGAAAACGTAGCTGAAGAAGAGACGAGAGAAAAGGAAACTGAAGGAGAACCACCAAGAAAATTCCCAGTGAAGAGTTGGGCAGAACCTTTTGCAGACTTCAACAAGCTGCATTAAAACTTTGAAAATGTGAACCCCAAGACCGAAAGGCTTTCATTAGTAGAGAGTAATGTTCTTGGTATATTATCTGCTTATAAGCAAACCCACGATGAAAAAAAGAAACAAACAGAGCAAACCACCATGGACATATTTGTAAAAAGAGTGATGCCTCCTCAAGAAGAGCCTGAGGGGGCGGTCCTTGAAAATGGGTTCCAGAAGAAGGCATTATTATAATAGGAGATGACAGCTCCATGTGTGTTATTGTACCTGAAGGCCTTCCAGTGGGACGATTTGTGGAGGTGGAAGACAGTGATATTGATGATCCTGACTATGTGCAGGACTAGCTAATGTGCGAATCTGTGTCTTTGCTTTTTTTTTTTAAAGTTTAAGAAGTAAAAAAATTTTTAAGTAGAAAAAAGTTTATAAAGTAAGAACATAATGAAAGAAAATATTTTTGTACAGCAGAACTATGCCTTTTAAACTAAGTGCTATTATTAAAGAGTTGAAAGATTTAAAAATTAAGTTTATAAAGTAAAAAGGCTACAGTAAGCTAAGGTTAATTTATTGTTGAATAAAGAAAAACATTTTTTATAAGTTTAGTGTAGCCTAATTGTGCAGTGTTTATAAAGTCTACAATAGTGCACAGCTATGTCCTAGGCCTTCACAGTCACCCTTCACTTACTGACTCACCCAGAACAACTTGCAGCCCTGGGAATTCCATTCATGGTAAGCACCCTTACACAGGTGCACCAATTTTTAATCTTTTTACCGTATTTTTTACTGTGCCTTTTCTATGTTTAGATACACAAATACTTAACATTGTGTTAGAATCTCCTGCAGTATTCAGTACAATAACATGTTATACAGGTTTGTAGCCTAGAAGCAATAGGCTATACTATACAGCCTAATTATATAGGAAGCTCTACAATCTAGGTTTGTATAATTGCAGTCCGATGTTCACACAATGACTAAATTACCTAACAATGCATTTCAGAGAATGTATTCCTGTCATTAAGCAATGCATGACTATATCTCTCTTCCTAAATTTCTGTAAGCTTCATGGGGGCAAGGGTCAGGTCTATCTTGCTTACTATATTTTTTCTCTGATGACTGGCATATATTGATGGAAGGTATTATTGATTGAAAAAATATGTTGGTAATTAAAATAGATATTTGCTTTTCTTAAAAGGCTACTTTAAATTTTCTAGAATAGCTTTATTGGTTTTCTTCTACTTGGCCTCTCTACAGTTATATTCCCCTCCTCTCATGATAGATTGAACGTATTAGATGTCATTTATTAATTAAACAGCAAATGATTTGCATCATAATTTTTATGTATCATGAACGGTCCTGAGTTCAGAGCTTAAAGGGGTGAACAAGGCAGACAAGATCTTTGCTGTCTTGCAGAGCAAGAGGAGAGACAGAAAATAAATAGGTAAAGAAATAAATAGGGACATTTAAAAAATTTTTATTTTGTTATTGATTTTGAGAGAGAGAGAGAGAGAGATCAACTTACTTATTTATGCATTCATTCCTGTCCCGACCGGGAATCCAACTTGCAACATTGGTATATGGGGATGATGCTCTAACCAAGTCGGGCCAGGGCTTAAAAAGGGACATTTTAGATAGTGTTGTGTACTATTCTTTTTCAAAAAGCAGATTGACATTCTAGAATTTGACAGCATTGGGGGTGAGGGAAACCTGAGAAGGGAATGTTTAACACCCCTGAGAAATGGGAAGAAGATAGAGTGTAAAGGGTGGTGACGGCAGCACATGTGTGTGTGTGTGGAGGGGGGTGCCCGCAATCTAGGCAAAGACAAAAATCCAGAGATAAGAACAGCCTGGGAGTGTTTAAGGACCGAAGAGAAGACCTGAGTGGCTGGATGGGAAGTGAGTGACAGCGAGTTTAATAACGTAAAGCTAGAGTGGGCGGTAGAGGTCAGATCATTCAGGGCATTACAGGCCATATGTATTGGCCAGAGTTCTGGCAGGAAACCAAAGGCACAATTAAACTGGGTTATTTGGGGAGAGTTTTGATGTGGGCAGGGTTTAGCAAAAGAACAAGTGTTAGTGCGGTATCTCAGGGCTGGTGGAGGGTGTTGGGCAGGGGGAGGAGGCAAGTTCTTGACTGTGGAGGGTTGACCCAGCAGGGAGGAAGCTGGGGGAAAACTCTCTTTCATTCCCCTCCGTGTTCCAGGGCTTCTACAGGTGCCTCCCATTGGCCAAACCAACCAGAAGGAGGAAGGCAAGGGAGCCCACTGATGCAGACCTAAGGTGGAGCCTAGCAGGTGTGGAGAAGAGCCCAGCTCACACTGCGGGCAAATTTGGATTTTAATCCCATGCATAATGGAAAGCCCCTGGGGGATTTTGACAGGGGCAGTGAAGTGGTCTGATGCCTATTTTGAAGAGATTACTCCAGTTGTTGCATGGGGACATAAGGCAGAGGTGGAGGCAGGATGCCCTGTCAGGAGACTCCTCCTGTGGCCCATGACTGCCACAGAACCTTTGCATAGTAGGGCCAGTCACTGGAAACTGGCTCCTGACTTTCCCTCATGTGGTAAAGCTGGTTTATCATTTGCTCAGGACCACACCTTAATGTGGTATGGTGGGGTGTTGTTTGAGGTTCCTAGTGTGAGATGGTAGAGGTGGGGTGGGTGGTAGCCTTACAGGTACCTGGGAGACCGGTCATGGCACTCTTTCTAGGTTTAAAGTTTGGCCTGAAACTTGGCGCTGGGTTGACCAGTCCTCCCTCCAGGAAAACTGCCACATGTGTCGTATGCTGCTCAGTGGGGTTCTCTCCTGCAGCACAGGGATTCGCCAGGCTTCTTTGCTCTCGTTCCTGTGTTGTGGCATCATGATCATTCCCATTCCTGGGGCTTGGTCTCTCTGAGGTGGGCTTTAGTGAAGGAAAATTGGACCTGAGAGAGATTTCCTGAGAAAGCTTCATAATAGATTGATCAGCCTGAAAAGAAGGCATGTTTTTATGTGTATGTGCGAATGTGTGTTTTTGTGGGGAGTGGATAGGATGAGGGAGAGAAGAGCAGGGACAGAGGAAGAAGAGAGAAAGTGAGAGGTTTTGATATTTTGGTGAGTTCAGTTTATCTTCCAGAATATTTTGTAGAAAATGTTTTAAGGTGTGCCCTGCCCTTTGCGGATAAAGGCAAAATCTCTGAAGTTTAAAGAAACACATGCGGAACTTTTCTCTTG
The DNA here is from genome assembly GCA_004026545.1 of Mormoops blainvillei. Classification (NCBI taxonomy): domain Eukaryota; kingdom Metazoa; phylum Chordata; class Mammalia; order Chiroptera; family Mormoopidae; genus Mormoops; species Mormoops blainvillei. Next base: position 25,003 of record PVJD01003578.1, read on the forward strand.
TGTTGGAAGCGCTGAACTTATCAGTCTGAGACATGGAGATGCTGTATATAGTTTCTGACGGTATCTATAGTTCTGACTTTAAGGGTTAAAATAAATATCTGTAGAAAGAGTGCTCTTGAGTCAAAAGCCAACTTAACTTTTGACTTCATCTTAAGTCTAGGGCTACATAATGTGATTGGATGGCTGAAGCTTGAATAATGTATTTCTGTTGTCAGAATTTTGATAACATGGTAAGGAATAGAAAAGGAGAGCTTTAGTTTTCCAGTAATTTTTAAAAGATTTTAAAAAACAGGTTACAGTTTTCCAGATGGAAATTGCTAATGAATAAATTAAATGTTAATGGTTGATAATATTTTAACATTCTGTTAAAGGTATATTGATCTAAATTATTCAAGAATCTATCTTTGAATTATTAATTAGTATTCAAGGGATGGCTATCATGTAATGAGATGGCTTTTAACAAAGTCATTAAAATGCATTCAATTGACAAAAAATAAATTGAATGTGGACTATTTGTAAGGCAAGTGAGGGAAACTAAAATGCAAAAGACATAGTCTCTGCCCCCAAGGTGCTTATGTATTGCAATAATTTTGCACTTCAATATAATCAACTTGGGAAGCTATCACCTATTTCTATTTTTAATTTTTTAAATCAGTTTTAATTGTTATTCTATTACAGTTGTCCCAGTTTTTCCTCTTTTGAGCCCCTCCGTCCATCCCACCCAGCCATCATCTTTTTTCAATGAGCTCACTCCTGCTAAACATTTAAGAACCCCTTCTTTGGAATTGTCCTCAGAGCCAGTGTACCACATTTGCACGAGTGCATGTGCGCACAAACATGCACGCCCAGGTACACTCGTGGTCCCTTTTCTTTCTGCAGACTCGGTGTCAGCAAAATATGGCCTGTCAAACCCAGCCTACTGCCTATTCAGTATGGCTCCTGAACAAAGAATAGTTTTTCCATTGTAAAATGATTGAAAAAATATCAAAAGAAGAATAATATAATGTGACACATGAAAATTATATGAAATTCAAATTCCATGTTCATAAATAACATTTTATTGGAACACAACAATGTTTATTCATGTACATACTGTCTGCGGCTGCTTTCATTCTACAATGGCAGAGCTGAGGAGTTTTGACAGAGACCATATGGCCCTCAGAGCCTTCCATGTTTCCTATCTGGCCCTTTGCAGATCCTGTCTTTGGGATTATGTCTAATTTTATTTTTAAAGATTCCGCAGTTAGATCCTCTACTTTCTTCCACAGAATTGATTCTGAATTACTGTTTTCCAGTTTTTAAAACTCAAACATTTCCTCAGAGATAAAAGATTTTATTTCCCTTTAGGGACATTTGAGGGAATCTGATTCAGGCTTTGAAGTTGTCCAGGGTTCTCAAATACTGTGAGCAATGGTCACATTGTTCCTACAATGAAGGGGGCAAGTCCCCGAGTTCATTAGGATATAAATAATAGGGAGAAGAAAAAGTACTTCAGCAGTCACCCAGGAAGGCCTCAAAGAGAAATAGAACTGTGTTCGGGTCCAGCAGAAACATATGCGTTCACTCTCATAGCCCAAATGTCTTGCTCTTGTGCCTCTGCCTCTCTGTTGTGTTCACGGTGACTCGCTCCTTCTGAAGCTATTCACCACCACCTCTCTCTTCTAATATTCTTTATCTGGTGCCTTCTGTTTACTGGTGGCCTCCATCGTCTCATTGCTTCTGTTTCTTCTCTGTGGGTCTCATAGTATACCTCTCTTGGTGCCTCACATTCAGACATCCTAGGAAGGAGGATCTTATGGGAGCGGTCTGTCACTACCCAGAGAAGTATGCCTCTGATGTGCTGAATGCTTGGCCTCAGTCCCCTCTCAGTAAGTGGGACAGTCCGCAGACAACTATCATGGTAGAGAGAAAAAGCCAGGCCTAAATAGTGACCTGTTACCCCCATTTGGGGAGTGTTTGCTCTTAGTCATCTGTTGATCGCTTGGTCTGTAAACATGTACCAGCATATGGACGTCCAGGCATCGGGGACGCTGCTCAAACTACAAGTGCCCTCCCCATTTTTGAGGTAAACAGCCAAATGTTATCAACTTGGTGAATCAATACGGTGATGAAGTGCCAACCATGGACCACTCACTAGGAGCTGACAATAAAACATTCTAAGAGGAAAATAAATATAGATGTTGTTGGACATTATCCAGATAAATTAAAATGATGAGAGCAAATCAGGATAAGGCAAGTTCAAAATATTCAATCATGGCCAACATGTGATCCTTAAACTGGGAGCTCCATATAGCTTAGCTCAAGCCTCTTTATATATCTGCAATTTTATGTCTCTACAACAAAAATTTGATTTTTATTAAGTTCATTGGCATATACAAGGTCCTCATTTTACATCAAGAAATTCGAACCTTTAAAATAAACCAATTTCATTTCTAAACTTCAGGACTATTTACTTTCTCCCGGTCCCACCCGTCTCTCCCCTGTTGTCATTATCACTTGCACCTATTCTCCCATGGTTTTATTTAACATTTTAAATGGAGTCACAGTAAAACAGAGAATAATAGAACACTTGTAGAGAGAGTTTACTCTGTTCTAAATGAGGATATACAGAAACAAAAGTGACCTCGACCCCTGGTTGACCCAGCCTGCTGGCTCTGCCTGGTGGGAATTTTTCATTACTCACTTCTCTGTGACAGTCACAGCTGCCTTTCTTGAGCATCTAGGGCACTTCACTGTGGTGTAAATGGGGTTCCCTCTGGAGCAGTTAGCTCTTTTAATGCTGGGTTGACATTCTTCTCCTAAAACTTGGGTCTCCAGTTGGAAGAAAAGGAGGTGAAGGTTGTGGCCATGAACACTTTGATCTTGGTACTATCTCAGGACAAAGTGACTGTGACTGGACGACTGGGGAAATATTAAAGGTGGACATCCACTAGGATTACTTGTATATTAGAAATTAAGAACTAAAACCTTCTTAGATTTGTAGCAGAGGCAGATATATACAGTCTGGGAAGGATGAGGAAAGAGGTTCTTTGTTCTCTTATGAAATATTTATTGATTACTTTTATATGTCTACTATCATCTCCCATTTTACTGTTTTCCCTTCAACTGACTTTGCCTTTGTTATCAAATGCCTGAGTTACCTCAAACTGTAGAAGGTGACTTTGAGTGGCGGCCGCCTTCTGCTCCACCAATTAGTTACCACCTGATTGCTTTTCTTCATGAGAGAATAAAGAATAATACTACTAAGTTCTCCCCTTGGCCATACCTGTTTGTGTCTGAACATGTTGGAAGGCAATTGCCTCAGGATAGCTTGATGCCTGCCTAGCAGCACTGCTTCACAGCGTGATGGGGGAGGTTAATCGACCCACCTAGAAAAGCGACAGAAACAAGAAGCGCATTTCAGAGCTCCAGACGGTGTTGAGCACCAGAAACATCTTAGAGAGAGTAAGATATTTTGAAATTATACAGTGACTTCTATTAAAGTGATAACAGCTGGTACCAACTTGACAAATCAAGGACTTTTACGAGAATGATAAACTGCACACTTCCTGCGAAAACCAGCCAGACGCATATCATAAGGATTATACCAAAAGCACTTACTACTGTCAAGTCAACACACAGCCCAGCTGACCTTTTAAAAACAGATGAAAGTAAGTTCAGCAAAACCCAGCAGGACATGTTGATAGATAGGCTAAATGTGAATGTACATCAGGTCTGAACAATCTTACTAACCCAGCCAATCAGCAGTAATTGGTAAACTGCCTTTTCCCCGAAATCCTGGGGACAAAAGTAACCACCCATTGGTGAGCCTGCTCATTTCTTGGAGGGCACTTTATTGGCTGTATTTGCTGTTTTTGGGTTTTTGGGGTTTTTTTGCATATTTCTCCCATGAGCTTTAACAATAATGCCCATAAATTTGAACCTTGTGACTGATAAATGTTCTTCCACCTTGAAAATAAGTGTTTCAGCTTTGCTTTAGAGACTTGTTTTCTGGCAATGCCACGGCCTTGACGCCCTGTAGTATCTATCTGGCAGCCCAAGGCCATTATCTGGGCATCATATTTCCATTTCCTTGAACTTTATCTCTTTTAAATATAATACTTCTCACTGGACAGGAGCCCTTTTGAGGAGATTACACCACATCGGCACCTTTCTCTGGGCACCATAAACAATTTTGTCATGTATCTGTCTAGATTTGGTCCCTTGTTGTTTTCTTTCCTTATGGCAGCGATGCACATCAGCCTGGCCTTTTACTGATACTTGTTTATAATTCTTCAGCCAGTGATCATTTTATTTTATTTTTCCTTACCCCCAGCCAAAAAAAAAAAAAATCATTCAATTAGGTTCAATGGTATGAAATCTGTTTCTCAAATGTGAGCTGAAGCCCACTATTTTCACTGAGCACTGAACTCAGAGAACTCCCCGAGTAACCCCCCAGGACACTCAACTCCAAGGGCAATGGGGCCAAGCTCTCCAGATGAAGTGGGGTACAGGCAACCCTGTCTTTCTCTGTGGCTAAATAGCGAGGCCATCATTTACAGTGCCCTCTCTGCTCACTGACTGTTAGCATTTTTCTTCTCAATTTGGATCTTGGCCTGTATTGTGCCCCTCTCATGAAGCACGTGCCATGATGATTTTAAAGTAATGGAAAGAATGCGATGGCACTGCTCGGTGGTGATATGACTCTCAAACTGTCTATAGATTGCTGAGTAAGTGAAATGTTTTGACAGAGAGAAATATGTGTTGTCAACATTGCTTTACTCATGGCTGAGAAGGGAAAGTGAAAGTGTACTTCAGCAGGGTTCAGATGTTGCTGACTGGAATGGGCTCTTCAAAACAAATGACTACAGACCATTTTGTTTTCCTTTATGCCTCATTCTTCTCTAATGAAATGCCCAGTTAAAATCATGGCTTATGGGCTTTAAGGAAAGGCTTTGAAAGGATTCTGGGAAGGAACAGTGACAGGAGCAATTCCTCATCCCTGAAAATCATCGTACCATTGTGAAGAAACGGTCTGTGTTGTGACTTCCAGCGTCCTGTGTGGAGATTTTAAAGGATACTAAAAATAAATGTAATCTTTTTAATATAGAAGGGTGTGTGTGTGTGTGCACGTGTGTGTGTGTGTGTGTGTGTGTGTGTGTGTGAAAGAGAGAGAGAAAAGGGGAAAGGAGTGGAGCAGAAGGGAGGGGAAGGGAGGAGAGATATGGATTATTTGTAATACATCGGACAGACACTGGTTGGAAATAGGAAAAAAAATCCCCAGTAGAGTGATCCGTTTAGGACAACTTGCGAATTTATCTCTGGGATTGAGTGGAGTACAGAACTGTGCAGCTGTGTGTCGTCTCCTAGCAAAACGAGGTTCTTTCTGTTTCCCCGGCAGGGGTGTTCCTGTCAAGAGCTTGTCCGGATCGGGGACACGAGCAGCTCGGAGCCCTGCTGACCCTTATCTTCACATTCAGGTCCGAGTTGTGGAAGCTGTTCTCTATTTTTTTCCTTAGAGAACACCCTTGATAAGGGAAAATGTTGACAACTTTGCCTTTCTTGAGAATCACTAAGGAAACATTTCTTCTTATCAATCTCCTTTCATGTGCTGTGCAGGAGAAAGGAAAGGGGATATTGCTTTGGGGAATAACCTTGACTTTCCACATGCATTTAACAACCAGTATATTCCTGAGCACCTACCATGGGCCTAATTGGGAAAGGATAAAAAGATAAAGGTAAAGTAGTAAGAGGATTTGTACGGGTTGAACTTCCTGTAGTTTAAGGGTTCTGGAATTAGGCAGATCTGAGTTTGAACACTGACTCCAGCACCTGTTGTCTGTGACATTGGTTGGCATGGTATATTTTAAGCTCTCTGAGTGTCCATTTCTCTGCGCTGTTAAATGAGGATATTGATACCTGCTTTATGAGTTGTTGTGGTGAGGAAATGAGATAACGAGGGTGCAGTGTCTAGTGCAATCCTGGCACAAATGAGTCTGCTTGGAATGTCAGCTAGCTTTCCACTTATTTTATGCTATGCTGTATACCTGCCAGCCATTCTGATGCCTGTCACAAAACTGCCAGTACCTCACAAGTGACCTACGGGCATTATGGTGACTTCCACTGTGGCATAGCTCAGCATTATAAAGAATCCCAACCCTGCGAAGTGACCATGTAATAGTGAGCATAGTTTTCTGAAAACTAACTTTCCAAAGCTTATAAGGCCACATGAGTCTTGTCCTTGTAGGAGAATGACCACACAGGGAAGGTGTGACAGTCACAAGTCTATTCACCAATGCTCTAACACTCCTCCCTCCAGGAACACAGCTGCACTGCACTCCTCCATTCCCTTGGGAGTTCGGCATACCACGTGATTTGCTATGGACAATGACAGGCAGGCAGTGTCTTCTGTCACTTCTGGGGGATTTAGAAGATTCCATTCTCAGTGCCACCATCATAGTGGAAGCAAAGTTGAAATGGGGCTTGGGTTAGCCTAGGCCCATGAAATAATGCAACAATCAGGAACCCTTTGAAAATCCATGTTAAAAACATCGCATGAGTACGAAACTAACTTTTGTTGCATTGCACCACTGAGACATGTGGTTGTTCCTAATCTGCCTAGACTAGTAGAGGAGATTGCATACAAATTCCACTAATTCTGCCTTTGGTCAAAATGTTTCAGTGAGTCTTCTGATAGAATTGCTTTCAGGGGCAGCATATGACAACCACGGTGCTACTGGAAAGCCGTCCTGCTCTCTGCCCTCTGACAGTATTGCCTGGCTTGGTGGTCTGCCTTCCTCCGTGTTATTCATTAGACTTGACTCTGACAGCATCTGCTACAAAGGATGGATTGAACACCACTGAGCCTTTTGGAATGAATGTGCCCCTCAGAAGAAGCGGCAAGGGTAGGTGTGGGGGATTTGGAGGCAGTTCATTTGGGGGCAAGCAATAAGAAGATGCCTTGTTTACAGAAAATTTAAAAATAATAGAACCACTAAGACACAGTCTATTTTTTATTATCACCACAAATGCTCAATTCTACACCATGTGTGGGACAAATACTCCCCCTGCACTCCCACTTCCCCCTTTGTTATGCAGCTGCTTTGAAAGCAGTTACAAAGAGGAGTTTTCAGAGCTTCTGAACAGCAAGAATGTGATTGGGATGGGTTGTCTCCACTAAGGTGAGTGTTTTCAAACAGATAATATTCATTCGGAATATTTACTTAAAAGAATAAAGAGAGGTCATTCTACTTCATAGTTGCCCTTTGTATATTAATTCGGAAGTTGGCTTATGAATTTATATCTATTCAGATGTGCATTCGTCTAAATCCTGGGCCTCATTCATCCTTAGGTATGCATAGGGTCTGACCAGTACTGGACACATAATTGGGCCCCAATATATGTTGGATGACTCAAACTAGCTTAGCAGTAAAACAGCAAATTCTTTTATTGTGGTGGTTGTTGTTGTTTTTATCTGTCATATGTATAAGAGTCAAAGGAGAGCTCTGGCTCTGTTTTGAGTGGTCTAGTTGTTGTTGACGGTGAGGAACTCCAGACATCTGCTGTTTGGAGAGAGATGGGTTCCAGCTGCTGGTGCTGACAGAGACCTGAGGTGCAGGCACACAGGACGCAGGGCCCACCCTGCCAGAGGTAAGGAAGATCAAGAGGGGGTGCCTCGCTCTCTGCCTGTACATATGCCCAGATTGCCCTGCAGTGAGTCTCCCTGTTTCTTTCACGTTCTTTCCACATCCTGTTGTTTGCATGCAATTAATTTCAAGAAGAGGGGAGTGGGGATAAAAATAAATGGATTTGTCTCAGGAAGCACACTCTGAGAATACTTATTGCAGGTCGGATTCCGTAGGAGGTAAAAGAGAACCAGGAACTGGAGAACAGTTTGAATGTTGACTAACTCCAGACTTCAGTTTTGTAAAATATGAATGGATATAATGTTTGCATAGAGAGTGGTTGGGACCAGCCCACAGCAGTCAATAATTGTAGGCAGTTCCTGGATACCAGGGCATAGCGAGCTTGGCCTTGGGAAAATATTAACCTCCTGAACTCCAACTGTTTTATGGAAAATTTATAATGGTAAGAGGTGGGGTCAGGGGAAGCTTGGTGTCAAGAGTCTTTTTTGGCATTTTGAATGCCCACTTTAACATTTTCTGGGTGAGGGTCTAAGACTGAATGGAGCTTGTGTAGCCTCCGGCATGTTTGGAATCTACTCATCTTCGCAGGAACCTTCTAAATGGAATGTGACCTTGGGCAGATCATCTTGTGAACTCGAGCAGGTTTCCAGGGCTGAATGGATGTCATCTGGAACTTTAAGACATGGCCCAGGTTCTGGGAGAATGGGGTGGGTAGAAGGGAAACAACTCAAGGGTTTTCATTTCTTCTTTTTCCCAGGGAAGTGAGGGGTCATTTCCGAGCTCCTGGGATGAGATGGCAGAGTGTGGAGAAGCTGGAAGATGGCCAGCTACTCTACTGCACGCTCTCTACATCAGGGTTTGCCAGTAAGAATTTAGTTGACTGATGTGCAGGTACTTTTGCATTTATAGACTTGGCATGAGATCCGAATGGAAGAGGTGCCCACATGTTTAGCTTCATTTTGCTCCCTGAGAAGAACAGACCTTTTCACTATCTTTTCTGAAAAGAACAACAGGGTGACCAACCCTAAACTGATACTGAATAAAGCAGGTATTTCTGTGAGAATGTCTGAGTTAAAAAAAAAAAATTATTGCCATAGGAAACATTGTGTGTATATGTTTCTTGCATTTCTGAGAATATGCTGTGGCAGATAAGTGAATTTCGGGACCGCTGTTACCACCTTTTTCCTTGTAGGAAGTCGATGTAATTTGTAACATGATCTCTTTTGCTCTTGTCCATTTGCCATTTGTTACTCAGAGAATACAAAGAGTACAACTCTAAGCATGCCTTTGGGCAAGACACTCAACAGTTTTTAAGGCTGACATCTGTGAAATGTGAGGGTTGGACTAGTGACTTCTGAGCTCCTGGCTAGCACGAGAAGCCTCCGAGCTGGATGCAGGCCGATGAAGGTGAAGCTGTACATACACCTGGCGACATTCCCTCTTCATAGCTTACATTTCCTGAGTAGTTAAGAAATGCTACTTCATAGATGTAGGCCTCAGAATAGTGTTTTCTCTAAAGCTAGATTTTAGACTTGGCAAAAAAACATTCTGCATAAAACACAACAATTAAAACATGATTGAAGCTTTATTTTTAGGCTTACACATTATTTCACAAACCAATTCCCTTTGTCTCCTCTTCATCTAAGAATTTAAGCAGTTTATTTCTCTGGCTTTCATCAAACATCTTTTTTTCTTCCTATTCAAAATAAGGTCTGTTTCCTTTTTCCTGGCTGGATGAAAGTTTGTATACCCTGTTCTTCCTGATATCAACCCAATGATGGCAGTATTGGGGTTCACGTCACTCCAGACTGTCAATTTCAAAGGATAGTTCGGAGAAAAGACAAGCTTCAGTTTTCCTCTTCAGATCTCTCCAATACACACAGTCTGTGTATTATTTCAGAAAACCCATTCAAAAGTACATTGTTTCCATCCCCGACTCGGCACCGAATCAAGAAGTGGCACATAATGTATTGTTCTGTTTGTTATGCATCATTTTGCTGCTGACACTGGGGCCATCAAATATTGGGAAATTTACAGCGAGGGAGGTCCAGCTTTCATGCCTGCAGTGAAGGACAAAGTATTCTGTTATTCCTCTCCAGCTCTGGCCCTTTATGATCAGACAGTGAGCAATATACTTATCAAAGTCAAAATAACCTTCACTTTACAAAACACACTTGTCCTTAATTGCCAGAATAAAAATGCATAAGCAGCTTCTCTCTTGGTAATGGAATGGAGGCTAAGTTGATACAAGTTTTGAGTATTTTGGAATTTGCAAATAGCAGTGTGCTCAGTTAAGTTTTAATTCACAAATTATGCATCTGTCATCCTGGAGAAGTTGAAAAACTTTTAGAGCTTAAATCTATTTATACAGTTTAAATATATGTTATAATTAAGAGATACATGTACATACTTAAAATATACATATTTATTATGTATTCTTTTCTTTCGAGTCAAAGCAAAGGCTTCATAGTTCTATTCCCACATTCTAGTTTGTAACAGTGAAGTGCTTGGGTGCTAGAGGCTGAAGAATGCAAACTGGAATCTCTGACTACCTCTGTGACCTAGGCATGCACCTCCATTTACTCCTTGTAGCAGTGTGATAATAATAACGCCTACCTCATAAAAAGGTTATTAATGAGATTGCATGTATGGAAAAATGCTTATTATGGTGCGTAATAAGAAATGAGGTAAGAACTCGAGAAATATCTGTCATTATTACTACTCCTCCTCCTTCCATTTTTGTTAAGAAAAACAGTCCATAGAAAACACATGTCGTCACGTCCTTTATATAGAAGAAATAGGAAGGAAATGTTATTCTCATTTTACAAATGTGTGTGTGTGTGTGTGTGTGTATACACACACGCATGCGTATTATATATATATGTATGTATGTATATATGCTGTGGAACTAGATGGTCCTTGGGAGGCATATAGTTTTGAGAACCTGTCTCAAGTGACTCAGAAAGCACAGCAAAGCAGAGAAAATAATTCTCCCTTGATAAAGCATTTGTTTACTGTGCTTACTACCTTAAGGCATACCTTCCCTCTTAAAAAGGTGTCATGGTTTAGAGTTAGTCTCATCTATGCAGTGGCCATCTGAGCATTTAAAGATAGGAATTTTATTTGCAGATGGATTCTGGAATGTGACAGTAATCCTTATGCCTATGGAATTACAGTGTGGCCAGATGCAAATGACAAAACACAGTTAGAAAATGTACCCCAATGCTCTTCGGGGAAAGACAGGGAGAACCTGTAGAATTTGGTCATTCTTCCTAGCTGAGACCTGGAACTAACATCAATTGAAAAACATCCGCTGAGCAGTAAAGTCAGGGTGACAGCATTTGCTTTCTTGGGTTGTTAGATGATGAATTGAAAAAAACGGACTTGAGGAGATAAGTGCTAGGAAATAAAATGGATGGCCATCTTATTTGGGCCTGAGAGACTTTTGTTGTAATTTTGCTATTTTCTCTGGTGTCACCGTAGAACTAAGCTTAGGCAAATTAAATGTTGGTGGGCTATAATTTCAGACCAAGAGTCCATTCCAAAATCATAAGACAAACAGTAGAGAACTCTATTTGAAATGAAATAAAAATTACAGTTTGTGTATTTTGATCTCTTTTTTCCCATTCTTTAGACTAAGTAGAATGGATAGAGCCTGTTTATGATTCATCTCTCTCTCTCTTGCGCGCGCACACACACACACACATTCCAAAAACCCAAAACAAAAGTTTTATCCAAATCCACTGAAAAGTTTCTATTCAAGCTACATATGTATTACATAAAATATATTTGGCTTTCACAAGAACCACCAAGAAGAGGAACCATAATGCATATTAATAGGTGAAGAAAGCTTTCTTGGGAAGGACCATAAAATCTTGGAGGCCATAAACTCTGGAAACAGATTCCAGAATAAAAGTGCTATGAAAGCCCAGAGCATAGGCTAAGTACGTGTGAGGCCGAGTAAATAGTTTTTTTTGTCCTGAATGGTAGAGTACAGTTGGTGCAATGTCTTCTGGGCTTCTCCACCCCCACCCCTTCCCACTCCTTTTTAGCTCACTTGTTGCTCTTTGAGTGTGGCTTGCAATTAACAGAGAATATAACATTTAATGTAATGATAAAATTTTGGCTGGGTACATTTTAAAAGGTTTTATTATATACTAAACAGTGATGTCTTGGTTTGCGTTTTGGACTGTAACAGACACTGTTATCTGATCAGCGTGTCCCCCTTCAGAGGCACAGCAGCCCTCTCCCGGTGACGCCCTGTGGACACAGTGGCTCCTCGGGGCTGAAGGGGAAACCCAGCTCTGGCTTATCCTGTGCACACCCTGGGTGCCCAGAAACAGCTCTGTGTGAGAGTCAGCTTTCCAAAAGGCCTCCCTCTTTCCTGACGTGGCTCTTTTAAAAGTGCCTGTGTTTTCACAGTCTTTGTAAGACCACTAAAGAGTATTTGTTACCAGATTTACAGCTCTGATCTGTACATATCCACACTGGGTTCCCACTAGCATTTCTGCCAAGCTCTGGGCGTCTCACCTAGGCCTCCCACAGTGAGGCCACAGCACATATGTTTCCTGAGTGAACTTGGGGCTGCTGTCTGTGTGCACATTTTCAGTTTATAAATCTTCCACATTCCTGTGCTTGTCTTCTAGGACTCTGGCCAGTACTATATCATATGTGAGAATGCTACATTTCCCAAGAGAGACCTGAGCATGCCGGCCTGGACCGTGTGGCTATACCTCCAGGTGCTGAACAGGCACAGGCTCTGGTGTGTACAATGTTCTCCTTTGACCAATGTCTCAGGGAAAGACCCAGACTCTGCGTACAGATGCATTCAACTGCCCCTCACAGCGGGGTGTGAGACCGCTATGCTTACGCTATGGAAGGTGGCAGTGTGTTTATTTTGCTTCTGGTTCAATTGATTCAACAGGCACTTTTTGTTTTCGTTCCAGTAGGATGACTAGGCTTCCCAAGGTTGGCAGAGCCATCGATGAGACCGTCTCCTGTAGAAAGTCAAGGCAGGGCTTTAACAAAGAGGTGATGATTGTGAATGAGTCCTTGGAGACCAGAGAACAAAATGTCACACCCAGTAGTTTTGATCACAGTTTGTTTTTCCACTGTGATTTTAACAATTGTAACATCTTCACATTTAAAGTTCTGAAAGGGAAGTAAGCCAGTGGGGACCCTGGGGTTGGAGAGAAAGAAACAGAGCAGGCCAAATGTTGAGTCTAGTTCAGGCAGTGGTAACGTGCCACATCGTAAATATAAGGCCAGGGAAGTTAGGGAGGGGTACTAATCAGGGGAAAGAGAGGTACCCCTGCTTTGGCCTCCTCACTAAGGAAGGAAGATGGTATTTGGGAAAGCTCAGGAGGGGAAGAGGTGAGTGGAAAGGAAAAGGGCATTCAGGGTAGATCCTGGAACCACAAACGGAAGGCTCATGACTCTTGAGGAAGACAGTAGAGCGCCTCTCCTCCTACGTTCAACACATCCTTACAGATTGCTTACTCTGTGCCAGCGATTGTGCCCTGGGGATACTGGCTTGTCATCATTAGTCGCATCTACATCTTTATTAAATGTTTCCATCAGTCCGTGCTTGCTTGGTGCTCCAAGAGAGTTAAGTGGAGTCAGTAGTGGCCTCCCTGAATTCCACAGAAAAGACAAAACAAAACCCATATGCATCTTCTATTGCAGGGTTCAGTGCTTGGAAATGAGCAGTCTTGCATTGTTATGCAAGTAACACGGTAATATAAATTACAATAAGTGCAATGTTATTGTGTTCACTGCAGATTATAGTTTGTTACTTTCTGTTCTTCTAATATACTTTATCCACTTACATTTTGAAATGGAAATGAAATGCTTGTGTATCATCACTTTGTAAGAAAGATATATATGTATCTTTTATTATATTAGACAGGTTAATATGTTTTTGCATTTTATAACAGGAAACTTTATTAGCATGATGAAATTAATGCATGCAGGGCAATATCTTTAGAACCAGTTGTTACCAGTAGATAAAATCTGATGTGGTAATTGCTAACTGAATGTCAGGGTTATTATTGAAGTAAATTCATTCACTGTGGGATGATCAGAGCTACAATATTGTGAATGATAAAAGAGCTGCCTCTACTCCCTAGTTTTAATTAGCTGTTAAAGAGGTGTCCTGGGTGATTTTGAAAGTCATCTTATCAATATTGTTATTTAGAAATGATTTACAATATTGTTACAGAATCTGCCAGTGTTTCTATCATTAAAGGTCCATTATTGTCTCCATTATGAACTGTATTGCTTGAAGGCTTTGCAGACACCGCTCAGATATTCCTTTAAACTTTGTGTGTATCTTTCTTTAAAATGTGTTCTAAGGTCATACATCACCAGGAGTTACTGTTTATGAATGGATTATTATTGATCTTATTTATTCACATGGCAATGCCCAGCTTCAATTCCATAAAAAAATAAAAATGTAGGCCTAGTTTTATAGAAGGAAAAGACTTCTTTGTTCATTGACTGTGTTTGGAAGTGAGTCTTGGTCACCCTGGAAATCTACATGAGTAGACTTGATGTAATATATCTTCTGTTATTTAATTACCTACTAGGCTTTTCAAATATTAATGCTCCAAAACATGAGTAAAGTTTCCAGAAGTACCTAATTTATGATCTGAGTGGTTCTGCTTGAAATTTCCATGTTGGTCAATGCCCGAATAAGTGTAAATAAAAACATTTTGAAGAAAAAGGTCCTCTAAAGCATTAGAACTCATGTTACAATGACTATATTGCTGAATAGTCTTTACCAAATCCCACTTCTCTCAGTTAAATCACATTTGCAGTCCCCCCATTTATACCATCACGTCACTTCCCAGGCACAGCTGAAAGACTGTGGCCGTTGGGCTCATAGCTGTGCAGTCTTTGGATTTTTACCAACTCCGCATACTTCACTAAGGTCATTTCTAGAGAAGTGATTGACTTTCACAGAAGTCTTGTTTGGAAATGAAAGGGACCATAAAAATTACCTATTCTTATTTAGGCCTAACGATTGAGAAATATGAGACCAAAACAGATTGAGTATTTGTCTAGAATCAAGTGTCTATATAGTCAAAAGACACTATATGAAGATCTAGCCTGGCCTAGCAGTATTTCTTTTTGCTAAGTGCTTGCTCTGTGTGTGTGTGTGTGAGTGTATGATAAAGTAAATTAGATAATAAGTCACTGACTCGGAGATCAAAGTTCTACACTTTTGTTATTCAGTTATGGACTTTAAATAGACTCTGACCACCAGTTTATTTGATTCTCAGTGGAATGAGCTGGTAAATTTCAGGGATGGTGGTTTTCTGAGGATAAGGCACAATTTATATCATAGAAATCCTCAGAGATAATGGGACCCAATGAGCTGAGAAGAGATTTTCTTGCCACTTAATGGAGTTATCAATTTGAGTGCGAGTGTGTCCATTTCCATTTTAGTCGTTACTATAAATAGATGTTGAAAATCCAGAATACCTGATACCATATTTCCAGTTCATCCCAACAATATGCTGGTGCCAGGATTGCCCACCAATTATTTCAGTTTGGCATTTCATTGCTCTTTCCCATATTATTGCACAGGTTTGCAAATTGATGAGATATATTTATGGCCCCTGGGGAGGTGTATTCTTTCTAGTACTGACAGAGCTAATCAATGCCTGAATGAATTTGTCTTTGCATGGCAAAGTGATTCCTGTCACACTTTTTGAGGTAACTGTCATTTTGAAGTCATGGGGTGCCTGAAGCTATGTTATACTGGTATCTACATCATCTAAAACAGTGTTTCTCAACTGTGGTGGTGCATTCGTATCAGTGGAGGACCTTGAATGAAGTATGATGTCTGGGCCCTACCCCGGTGACTCTGAGTATCCCCAGATGAGACCTGGCTGTTGGTAGTTTTCAAAAGCTCCCCAGGTAATTCCAGCTCTCCCCTTTAAAAAAACAAAACAAAACAAAACAAAACAAAAAACTTCTTTAAAAAAACTCCCCAGGTAATTCAGCAAGAGTTGGGAACTACCTATGGAAAATGATGGCCCCTTTGTAGCATTGTGTAAGGAGAGAAGATTCTTCTATCAGAAATCACTCATGAGTTAGTAGTCTAGGAGCTATCATGAAGAATGAGTTGGAGCTGACAGTTTTATTGCAGATAGCCTCAATATGATGGCTGTGTTAACACTCAGGTGCTCTGTATTTACCTCAAGGGATTAACTATAACTTACTAGTTTATATTTGACCTGACATCAGTAAAAATATGAAAACCACATAGACTCCAGCAATGTATATATTACCCAAAGAGATAATTTTTAACTTACTTCTCTTCCATAACTAAGAACTTTAACCAATATTAAGAGTGACTTCGTTTGGGCCATATTTTTTTTTTGTCTCTGTACACAAATTATGTTGTGAGGGGTGGAGCCTCAGGTATCCGCCAGGACAGGGCAGCCCATGTCACTGCCTTATGGCACTGTATGTGGGGGAGGGATGTGAGAGGGAACACTTGCTTGGCTCTTGGTGGGCTTTCAGTCACTTCCCCCGCTACCCACAAGCAAATTGGGGCCTTCTGGTGCCAATTCCCAGGTGGGTGGGTTTGTGTACATGCTAGGACCCTGTGGGTCTCTCAAACCAACTCTCCTGTGAGACTGGTAGTTTCTCCCGCTGCCACAACCCCCACAGGTTTCTACTGGTAGAGTTTTTGAGGCTTTCTTTTCCCACTCTGGAACCGTGGGTTATATGGTCTCTCTCATTCCCCAGTTGTTCCTCCCGGTTTATCCATACACAAATGTGGACCACCTGCTCCACCAGCCACTGCCTTGGCTGCCCCAGTCTGACAGCCACAGAACTGCCTGTGTCTTCCCCTCCTGCCAGTCTGAATGAATGTTTCTTCTTTAACTCCTTGGTTGTTAGACTTCCATACAGCTCGATTTTCTGGCAGTTCTGGTTATATTTTGTTTTTAAATTTGTGTTGTCCTTTTTTTGGTTGTGTGAGGAGACAAAGTCTATCTATCTATGCCCCCACCTTGGCTGGAGATTCCCAAAATATGGCCCAAATGAAAGGACAGATGAAAGCTCTAAAAGTAGAACCAAGCAATGAAGAGATAGCCAACCTATTAGATGCAGACTTCAAAACACTGGTAATCTGGATGCTCACAGAATTGGTGGAGTATGGTTGCAAAAGGGAAGAAAAACTGAAGGCTATGCAAAGTGAAATAAAGCAAAATAGACAGGGAATGGACACCAGGACTCAAATCAATGATTTGGAGCAGAAAGAAGAAATAAACATTCAACCAGAACAGAATCAAGAAACAAGAATTAAAAAAAAAAAAAAAAACCCAGGAAAGGCTGAGGGGCCTTTGGGACAACTTTAAATATTCCAACATCCAAATCACAGGGGTGCCAGAAGGAGAAGAGGAAGAGAAAGAAACTGAAAACTTATTGGAAAAAATAATGAATAACTTCCCCAATCTGGCAAAGGAAATAGACTTCCAGGAAGTCCAGGAAGCTCAGAGAGTCCAGAAGAAGTTAGACCTGAGGAAGCACACTCCAAGGCATATCATAATTACATTATTCAAGATTAAAGATAAGGAGAGAATCTTCAAAGCAGCAAGAGAAAAGGAGAGAGTTACCTACAAAGGAGTTCCCATAAGACTATCAGCTGATTTCTCCAAAGAAACCTTATAGGCAAGAAGGGGCTGGAAAGAAGTATTCAAAGTCATGAAAGACAAGGACCTACATCCAAGATTACTCTATCCAGCAAAGCTATCATTTAGATTGGAAGGGCAGATAAAGTGCTTCCCAGATAAGTTAAATCAGTTCATCATCACAAAGCCCTTATTATATGAAACATTACAGGGACTTATCTAAGGAAAAGAAGAATATCAAAACTATGAACAGTAAAATGACAACAAACTCACAAGTATCAACAACTGAACCTAAGAAAACAAAAACAAAAACAAACTAAGCAAACTGCTAGAACAGGAACAGAATCACAGAAATGGAGATCACATGGAGGGTTATCAGTGGGGAGGAGGAGGGGTGAAAATGGGGGAAAGGTACAGGGAATAAGAAGCATAAATGGTAGGTACAAAATAGACAGGGGGAAGTTAAGTACAGTATAGGAAAAGGAGAAGCCAAAGAACTTACATATACGACCCATGGATGTGAACTAAGTGGGGGGCTGCTGGTGGGGGTGAGGCAGGGCAGAGGGAAATAAAGGGGAGAAAAAAATGTGACAACTGTAATAGCATAATCAATAAAATATATTTTAAAGAAAAGAGTGACTTCTGCTCATGTTAAAAAATAGATGTTTCAGCACCCACTTATTCATTGATTCGAAATATTTGTTTATCCTTTTATGAGTTAGGCATGAATAGTTCCACAGGTCTACATATCAGTATCTTTATAACCAAAAGTTACTGTGGAAATATACAAATCATTTTGTGTATATTTGTCTCTGAGACAAAAATGTGTCATGTGATAGGCAATTGTGTGGCTTTTCGATAAAGGGATTCTGACCATTTTTATTTTATTGGATAATAGGTATTAGAAAACTGACTTTAATGACTATAAAGTTTCTAGTATAATTACCAAACTCTGGTGCAGTGATTCTAAACCTTTTGTCTTTGAGATTCAGACTTTCAAATCAGATAATTTTTTAGTAGTATCCATGAAAGGAATAAAAGATAAACAATGAATAAAAATAAGCACAGAATTATTTATAATAGAGGAAATTAAAGAAGTAAAAACAACCAATGAAAGGAGTTAGTTAACAAATATGGTATATTCATATGCTGGAATGTTTTAATAGAAATTAATTTTTTTAAGAAAATGGGAAAATAGTCATGTTATATAGAGAAAAAGCTGCATATAAAACAGTAGCGACAAAACGATGTTCTCTAAAATGCACACATATTCATACTGACTCTATTTTTCTTCATCCCCTGCACACTTGCAGGTGACGGCAAAGTCGGGGGGACATCAGATTGCCTCAGTTGTTCTGAATGCTGATCTGAGCACTGGCTATCTGAAGAGTTGCTTTTTCCAGGCCTTGGCTTCAAATTCCTGGTGATTCTTTCAAAGCATGATACTGGACTATCCTGGGATTGACTAAAGGGGTATGTAACTGAAGGATTTACTGCCTAGCAATGACTCAGACCAAAGCTGACGGGAGGAGTGATGGGTTTGCACTCCCTCCCGGTTCTGTTGCCTAATGGAAGTTACCTTTTCCACTTATCACATTATTTCTTGTAGCACAGCTGCCCTCTCAAGTCCTTCCAAACCTTCCCTCCAGAGGAAGCTCACTAGACCAAATATACTTTCATCCCTCATTAATGTTTTCTCATTTGAGGTTGGCTTTTCTCATTATAATTACATAACATATGGCAGTTGTCCTCCAAGTGTGGTCCCTTAGGCCTGCAGCATCAGCATCGCCAGGGAATTCTAAATTTTAACACCATTTACCAGTTCTGATAATTTTCTTTTAAATTTTTTCTTTAAATAGAGTTGGAATACAATATTATTTTGGTTATATTAGTTTCAGATGTACAATATAGTGATTTAACATTTTTGCACCTTATAATGTGATCACCCCACTAATTCTAGTAATCACCTGTTACTATGAAAATTTATTACAGTATTGTTGATTATATTCTCCTTTCCCTTTCACCCATCCTCCCAGTTTTTGGTGTCTGTTTTTATGAGTCTGGTTTGGTTTTGTTTGTTCATTTGCTGTTGTTTTTTTTTTTCAGACTCCACATATAAGTGAAATCATATGGTATTTGTCTTTCTCTGAAATACTTTTCTTTCTTTTATAATATTTCTCATTCCAAAATTTATAGAACTACAGTAGCTACAATGTGCAGAGTTCTTAATTTGTATCAGACAGTCTTCTAAGTGCTTTCCAAATATTGACTCATTTAAGTCTCATAATCACCTAGTGAAATAAGTGCTATTATTTCTGTATTTTTCAGAAAAGAAAACTGAACACAAAGAGGATACATAATTTGCCCAAGGTCATGCAGCTATAAAAAAATGCTCATAGAATAAATACTGGAAACAAATGTAAAATGTCAGCAGTGGTTATTTCTGGGTGTGGGACTGCAGATAGTTTTAACTTTATGAGCTTTTCAGTATTTCCTGCTTTCTGTATTTCCCAAATACATATTATACTTGTTATCAGAAAAAAAAACAACCCACAAAACATTTTTGAAAAGAACTAAGGCAGCAGTTTTAAAGAAGACCTGGAATAAGGGTGAGTCAGAACAGAAGAAAAAGTTGTAATTTATTAAAAACCTCTCCCTCAGGTTAAATCTTCTGGGATCCTGGCAGCTACTGAGCAAGTATGGAAATAAAGAGCCCCCTGTGTGGGCTCAGTGAGCATTAGAGCTGGGAATCAGGGTGGGGGGGCATGGCATTGAGCAATCGGATTTTTCTAATGTCTTAACAGGTTTTAAAACTTATTATCTTTGCAGGTAGGCAGTGGTAAAGGGCATTTTATCACAGTATGTCCAGGAGACATTTGATGGAGCAGAACCTGGCACTCTGCGTCCAAGGTATAAGAAAGCTTGGGCATAAAATAATACCCAGATTCATCTTTAATATAGTGTGCAATATGGGAAAGGAATTAGTGTCTCCAAGTGTATAGGAGGCATGGAGAAAGAGCTATGTTTTCAAAATAGCCCATTATTAGCAACCTGCACCAAATCGATTGGTACCCACAGCTCAGTCAGCTCTTAAACAAGCTGGACAATGGCTGAAGTAATTATTTGGGGTAAATTATTGCCTTTGTAAAGTGTAATCAATGTTTTATTACAGCAAAAAGATTTTTTTCCCTTAAATTCTCTCTTCACCCTACCCCTTCTCAGTCCAGAGCGCTGAAAAAATGATTTTTTCCTTTTTTTCCCCACATGAGCGAGAGAGTCTCAGCCATCCAAATGCAGCAAGTCAGGTAAAGGTTTTTCATGTTAATGTCCCTTAATGACCAATAATGAATTCTTTATAGTTAATCTGCTGTTCTCATGAAAACAATCTAGATGGTTAAAAAAATCAATCATTAATGAGCAGTAAATGACAGCTCCCCAACAACACAGCTGTATTTTTGTAAAAGTGATTAAACATTGTCTGCATTCATAATTGCATGGTTAATAAGAATGTTGAGCACCAAGTCAAGCATTGTTGCTAATGATGACAGATTACGATGCTACAAATGCTTTGGAGTTATGAGGCTAAATTTTCAAAGGCAGTCCTTGGAACGCAATGCACACAGACCCACTAAGTATTCAATTTGCATGGTCCATTACCAGGTTTGTGCATGGCATTTGGGAGCTATGCAATTGAGACTCTTTTGAAAATCGGGCCCATTATGACAGAAAGCATCTGTAATTAACAGTAACTGATCTGCCTTTGCCCAGCATTGGTGAAAGGTGTAAAATGCTCCATGTGTGGTTTGATGCAACCCAAGCTCCTTTGATGAAGAGTACTAAAAGCTAAAAGGAAGGCAAAAAGCATCTCTAGGGATGCAATTTAGCCTTCGAGGTAGGTGTAAGTATCAGAGTTGTGCAAGCAAATGAGAGAGTGGGTAAGTCATTCAGAAGGGGACGGAGTAATCCTGTCATTGACTGTTTGTTTCTTTCATTTTGCTTTAACACAGTCTCTAAACCTTATTTTGAGAATTTCCAAATTATCATTCACAGATTAAACTATTTGAAAATCTGTGTCTGTCTCATGGTCCATGGAGATTGACTGATAGCTGTGCTGAGGGGTGACTTTAATCTTTACGGAGCTGTGGGCAGAGTGAGCCCCTCGGTGGCTGAGCAAGCCCATGTGCTGATCAGTCTGCCTGCACTCTGACCATGTATGCAGTGATTCTCTGTATGAAGCTGTGAGTAGCCACAGTTAAAGAAAAACAATTACATGATAAAAGGCAATTTATGAGTTTGGGGGTTCTTGGAAATATCTTGTATCTCTCTGGGATACTGAGGGGAAGTTTGGTAGCATTATGTCTTGCTCTGTTATTTACTTCCTCCAATTTGTATGGATATCTTATCTTGACAATACCTTGTCCCAGGGAACAGGACCATGAGTATTATTTCTTTGACTTTTGTGTAGCATTTCATTCTGTGCTGTTTTGTTTTGTTTTTCTCCTGGGTCAGCCAGCCCTTGCCTGAGCAGAGGGTTACAGATTTTCACAGCCTGCAAGATGGACTGGCATGGGTCTGAGAGCATGGTTTTAAGATGCCTGGGTTCCAAATGCTACTCTGTCACCCACTAGTGACATTCTGTACCTCTTGAGGACTCCCTTTTACTCATCAGTAAAATAGAAATGATATTAGCAGGTATTTGCTAGGAATATTGTGAGGATGCAGTGAGACAAGTAGTTAAAACTCTTATAGTCACTAGAACTTACTGTGTGCTCGATAAAATTCATTGTTCCTGTCTTTATCATTGTAAATACCATAGCTCTAGGTCCTGAGCAAGGAAGTGCTATAGCTGAGGCTGGGATCTTTTTAACTGAGGTCATTCCTTATGGATCTAAGAAGCAATGAGGCGCCGCCCTTAATGCATATGTTAAGTGGCTGTAGCTGATGAGCAGTTACTTATATATTATGGGCTGAAAAGTGTTTCTCCTCCACCTAGGGGGGTACATGCCTATTGCAAAAAGGGGAAAGGAATACCAGCTCAGCCGGAGAGGTCAGCCGGGAGGCGTGTCGCCAGCGGGCCCCACAGTCTCAGCCTCTGAAATCGCTCCTGGAGCTGCTGCAGGGCCACCTTCAGGACTGGGGATGAAATGTTAGTGAGGCAGAGCTTTCCAGAGCCTATGATGTGACAGAGAGATTTGAACTGATGCCTGCTCTGACTTCGGCAAGGTACTTAAGCTCTTCTAAAGAGCCCTCCCTATCTACAGCCCAAGCTTCTGGTGCTTATGTCTGTGGGAAAGGGAATTTTTTTCTTTTACCTCATACCCTATAACCAATTGTATTAATTTTAATCCCCCTCCCACTGTTTATGTTTAAAATATGAGAAAATAAGTATATATAGATTCATTACCCACCCCTCTTGTCACATAAATGTGATTTACTATACACAGTTTTTCACTTTACTTTTATTTACTTAACAATATGTCCTGGAGATGTCTTGTAGAAGTATATATCAATCTTTTCTATTCTTTTTATCATTGTATTAAATATTTCATTGAATGGATGTACCATAGTCTAGTCAATTAGTCTTCCAGTTGGTGGACATTTGGGAGGATAACCTTTCTCGGTTAAATAGCAGAGCCTGGATAGAAATTTAAACACCCTACAGGCTCTGGTACTTTCCCTGGCCCCCTTCCTCCTCCTTGGATGGTTTGCCCTCTAAAGATTTAGTGGGCCCTCATCACAGAGCACAGTCAAAATTATGTGCTAAATGAAACTGACCCATGAAGGGAGACGGGGCTTATGCCTTTGTCTTAGTCCCCCTCCTCTCTCCCACAGCCCTCTGGGTTCTTCATCTACTAGGAATTAAAACCGAAGGCAGACATGTGTGGTGTTATACAATTTTAAAGAACCTTATGAGTGCTCAATATTTCAAATGATGTAAAAAAAAAAAAAAGAAAAAAAAGAAGTGATGTGGGAATGTGTGTGGCTCCAGGAATTTAAATAAAATCTTGAAATTGTAATGTTAATACTCATCTTTACTTTAATGGCCAATGCCTGCATTTACAAATGAAAATCGTACTGGTTGTAACCCACTTCTCTTTGCGGATGGGAGTAGTAGCTGCCAGGTTATTGCCAAATATTCCGTAAATATTCACTATGAGATGCTAAAGCACAATGGTAATTTGCATGGTAATGGCCAGGAACAAGATTTTTATACCGAACTGGCTTAAGTGATTAACCAAATTAGTCAGGTCAGCCTGTGTTTGGGAACCTTCACAGAAACTGGTAAACGCCATGGTGTGAAAATGTCCTTTTTCTCTGATGAAGTCAAGTAACCTCCGGCTGTACATTGTTACATGTGGACGTTGTTCTGGACTCAAGTGGTAGGCATTCTAAGAAGTACTCTGCCCCTGTAGTGAGCCATGAGGAACTGAATTACATTAGAAGCCAAGCAGATGGGATTCTGTTGCAGACTTTAGGTAGTGAGAGATATTAGGAGCTCCCAGAGAAGGGACAAAGATGAAGAACTGGAAATGGTGAGCAGGCTGAGACACCGCTGAGGTTGGAGCCTTGCTGAGGAGGAAGCAGGAAGCAGCACTGCAGGATGAAAACCATGAGACACTGGTGAAAAGAGGGATTGAAATTGCTTCAGCTCTATGGAGGCAAATGATTGTGTGCCGACAAGAAGAAAGCTGATAAGCAGCTTTAGCCAAGCTTTCGCTGCTGGCGGCTGGAGGGAAAGTGAGAGGGGCGGCATATGGAGCAAGCGGGGGCTGAGGGAGTCAGCATGAGAGGAGAGAGAGCGCTGCGGGAGGGCGGGGGCAGCAGGGCGAGCTTCCCTGAGGAGAGGGATGGGAACCCAAGCAAAGGAGAGGGGAACAGTTGGCCCTAGGAGTCCAAAAATAAATAGGAAAGATTGGAGACAGTGGGAGATAATGAGGGGAAATAAAAGCACAAGCAAAAAGTTCAAAGAGAGCATTTGGGATGGAAGTTAAAGCACTAAAGAGTGTCTAGAAGAGATGGGAAAAATGAGGATTGAAACATTGTGGGTGAAAATAGTGCGTTAATTGAGTTTTTGACAAAATAGTTTGGATGAAAGAGTGAGTGGAATCACTTTTTTTGAGTTACCTACTCAGAAAGAAGGCTATATTGTATTTCTAAGATATTCCTAAAAGCGAAATTTGGTGACATTTTAGTATAAGAGAAGTTATACATATATAAATTTAAAAAGTAGACAGGCTGGGAATTGGATTTTTTTTTTTTTGGATTACTAGGGAAAGAAATAGTATTAAGGACTAAAGGCCTGTGGTGGTAATGAAACAATAAAAATTCAATAAGAGAGTGTTTATTGTTTAATCAATGACTGTTTTTGAGATCAAAGAAGACCCAAAACATAAGGAAGCAGTTTGTTTAGCTCATACCCTGGAGTTCTTGCCTATATAGAGAGGCCTTCTGGCTCTTGTATTTTGGCTTGCTAGTATTTAAGTATGAAATCTTGATGAAGATGAAGATGATGATAGCGATGATGATGATGTCGTTGATGGCGGTGGTGGCGGTTGTGCTAAGGATAATAATGCTTCTTATATAACAGGCACTAAGTGCTTTACATACATTAACTGATTTAATCCTCCAACAATCGTTTGGGGTTCGTTGAAGGTCTTTGGTTATGTTCATTTGATAGAGGAGGATACTGAGGCACAGTTCTCTTTCTCTTCCTCATATCCACATCTACCTCTACGTAAGCAATTAGGAAGGATTAGAAAGAAAACCCACGTCATGATAAATAATGGAAAGCAGCTGTCTGCAAGGTCCTGGCCACCCTCAGAGCCTTGTTAGCCCATCTCACCTGCTAAACTATTTGCTTAGTGATGGAATGATTGATATTGTCAGTGAAGTAGCTGTTATTTCTGATTGTGGGAGAACACAGTAAGGCCACCTAGGATGGGGCTTTATTCTTTAGTGGCTGTTGGCTGTAAAGGAAAATATAGGAACTCTGGATTTGGACAGGGCCTTGAATTTGGATCTTGGTTCCCTTTCTTGCTATCTGTTTGACTTCGGACAATTTATTTGTCATCGTTTTGTTTGCATGTAAGATGGAACTAATACCATTCACTTTGTAAGGTCATTGTGATTATTGAGTGAAATGGGGGATAGAGAGTGCCTGGGAAAGTGCTTGAGAATTAGTAGAGGTTCAAAATGTGTTACTTCTGCTTTTTAAAAAAAAAATAAAATTGTTAATTGGTGACTGTTTATATCTAATAGTAACCTAATCAAATGTTGAAAAGGCCTTTGGGGGTGAGACTGAAAACTTCATGTTTTCATATGCACATAGATTTATATCTTTACTATAAAATGATCACTGAATGAAAAGCTGGAAAATAATTATGACATTTGGAAAATGAGGGAAAAAGAACCCCTGAACAACATACTATAAAAGTCTTTTAATTTCAAGACCCTTCTGTGGCAGACAGAATGACTGTCCAAATGTGTCCATAATCCCTGGACTCTATTAACTGGTTACCTTACATAGTGAAAGGAATTTTGCAGATTGGATTACATTAGGTCTTTGAGATGGGAGATTGTCCTGGATTAGCTAAGTGAGTTCAATCTAATCACATGGGTTCTTAAAATCAGAGTACCTTTCAAGCTGTGGTCAGAGAAAGAAATGTGATAATGGAAGAATGGCCAGAGAGCTACAACATTATTGGAGTTGAAGATAAAAGAAAGAGCTATGAGCCAAGGAACGTGCATAGTCTCTGGAACATGGAAAAGGCAAAGAAATGTATTCTCCCCTCCTAGATCCCCAGAAAGAAACACAACCCTGTCAACACATCTTAATTTTAGCCTAGTGAGACACATGTTGGACTTCTGATCTGTATAATTATAGATTATAAATTTGTGTAGATATTAGCAATATATGATAGCTGCCTTTGCCCTCCAGGTGCCTTTGGGAATAGCCTAAGCTCTCCCTCCTAACAGGGTCCCTTTGAAGTTATGCTACGGTAAGCCCTTTTTGGAATGTCTTAACAATGGCCTTATTTTTCTGTGACCTTACCTTTTTGACTCAAAGGATCCCCTGACAGTCATGTTTACATTATAGGATTGCCCACTTGGTCACAGTTGCTTTGAACAAAAAAGGTTACTTGGTCAAATCTGGGCAATCAGAATCTCTTTCCAAGGAGTTTGGACTGGGCTGAGGGAGGGATTGGTTTTAGCCTCCGCATGTGGCTTGTATTGAGGTTGTGCAAACGTGGGGACTGGGTAATGGCCATGGGTATGGAGAAGGTAAAAATCAGGACTGTGGGGATGTGAGCCTGAGGCTGATGGAGAGAGCAGAGCAGCGATGTGGTTCTCAGAGAAAGACCAGCAAGGTGATGGCCTTGTTTTAACTGGCTCTTAGTAAACATTTTTACCCCTGCTGGGGTCTAACCATATCCCTGCCCCAGATTCTACAAGATAACATTGTCCCTTTATTTTTAAAAATGCTCTTTTCCCCTCTTAATCTTGAAAAGAGGTTTTCTGTTACTTGCAAACAAAAGAACCTTGACTAAAGCATGCACTGTGATGGAGATGAATGAAGAGGATAGGAAGGAGATTGTATTAATGTCATCTTGTTTCCTCATTCATGCTTCATTTCAAGGAAGCCTGTAGAAAGATTCAGAGTAATATGATTATGCTGTAGTCCAGGGAGCATGTTGTACCTCTATGACCATAGCTGGAGCTCAGGGAAGGCTGTGTCTTGTGGGGTTTGAGGCCCCTGGCTATAGAATGCTTCTTTGGGCTCTGACTAAAGGCATCTGATTCTCACATACAAAATTAATGTTGGCAGGGGTTATTTTTAAATCAGGATTTTGCAATTTCAGCTGACCTTTCCGAAGCAAGCTTAAACATACAAACGTAGTACCTTGAAGACCCAACCTTAGTGATTTCCTATGGTTATTCAATTTGGAGAATATGCCTGGTAGAGATTATAGTTTCTTTGGGGAGAACTTGCATCCAGAAGTGGTAGTGTTCCTCATTATCATTAACTCACAGAATTTAAAAAGCAACCATAAAAGTCATGTTATTCAAGTTTTTAATTATGCAGACAAGGAAATATGCTCAGAAGGGTTAAATGACTCATTTTATGGTCTTGATTTGGTCTGCATGTGTTCTCTATAGGCAGAATTACCAAACTCATGAGTATTTAGAGAATGAATTTTCAGAGAACACAGAAATCTTTGAACTGAAATATTTCTATGAACACCAAGTAATATTTTATAATGCATAGAAAATATTACCTTTCTTTTTGTGAATTAAAATTATTTCTATAAACCCAAATGTGCCCAAAGAAATTCAGTTTCTTTGGTGGAGTAGACCTTAACAAGAAGTCAGATTACCCTAAAGATAAAGCATCTGTATGTTCATTCATCTCCTCCCTCCTCTTTCCCTCCTTCCCTCTCTTCCTTTCGTCTTTTTTCCTTCTTTTCTTCTTTCTTTTCCTTTCCTTCCCTCCCTCCCTCCCTCCCTCCCTCCCTTCCTTCCTTCCTATTATATTTACTGAGTATCCACCATATGCCTCACAGTTTCTAAAACCCAGAGATACAGTTGTAAAATATCATACCTTCATGGGGTCTTCCTCTCATGGAGGCCCTTCCTCATGGTGCTTACATTTAAGCTGGGAAGAACAGAAAATAAATGTAAATAATCATATCAGAGAATTTTCAATTATGATAAAGTACTATGAAGAAAATTAAGAGTAATAACATAATAGAGAATAATAGCCTGGGGTAACCAGGGGTATAATTTTTCAGGGTAAGGGGATAATATTTAGCTAATCTATTTATTCTATCCATCTATCATCTATCTATTCCATCTTCTTTGGTTACACAGTGACTCCTATTTGCTTTGAGAAAGCCAGAGATTAAGTAACCTTCGCTGTCATAGAGTTTAAACCCAGTTTTAAACCCAGTTTTTTTCTCCATTGCTTCTACTGCCACCTCAGACTGGGACTGGATTGGGAAACTATTCTCGAGGAATTTATATTCAAGTTGGAGAAGAGAAAATAAATATTTTATGGGATAACATTTCAAAGTACTATTTGGTTTCTTTCCCTTTTTCACAATCCTCATCCAATCCCTTATTTTCATCCTTAGGACTTCTCCCGTGGCCCCCACTCTGTCCCCCAGAGGCCTAATAGACATAAGACAAATCAAAAACAAATCCTGCAAAAAACTCAACTATTGTGGTGGGAAGCTGCTGGTTAGTGTAAGGGAAAGATTCAGATGTACACATTTAGCGTTTATTTACCCTAATGTGAGAGTCTATACTATAAAACCTAAACTGTTAATAAAGCTAACCTCCTCTCACCAATTTCATCCAGCTGGGAGGAAACTAAGTCACTGCTAACTTCTTTCATTGCTGGTCATTGAATACCACTAATCACCGAGTCTTCCCCTTTCATCCAGTGGGGAGTCATGCTTGTTTTGGTGAGGCCTGTCTGGACCTGAACTCTTCTGTCTTCTAGGCCAGGGGCATCCAAACTTCACAGATGGGAGGGTAGAGGTTCAGGACCTAGAGGGATAATGGTGACATGATGGGGAAGTTTTAATTCTGACCAATGGAGCTAGATATCCTCCTCCCAAATGATTAGTTTTAATTTTAGTGTGTATTATTGCATTGGTTACCTATTGCCACAATCATGCCTTGTAACAAATCACCTCACACACCAGTGGCTTAAAACATGATGCATTTATTTAGTCTGTGGGTTGGTGATATAGCCTAGCCTTGGCTGATTTGTTCTGAGTTGTCATAGCTAGGCTCAGTGCTATCTCTGCTGTTGGGCTTTCGGCTGACCTACGTTGCTCCCGCTGGGGTGATTGAGCCCACTAAGCTCTTCACGTGTCTCGTGCAGTAGGCCACCCCATGCAGCTCTCATGGTAACTGTGGAAGAGTGAGAGCAATCAAGGCCAATGGGGCAAATGCTTTTTAAGCAAGCATCTTATTGGCCAAACAAGTCTCATAACCAAGCCCAGAGTCAGTGTGGAAGGCAACTGCAGTTTTATGTGGGATAGAATGCAGACTCAAGGGGAGGTGAAGAACTGAGAGCATTAATGCAATCGGTAATATCACAGTTTATACAGGTTGCAATGTTAATGGTTACTTATATGCTAAATAGCCTGGGCAGAATTGGAAGGGCAGATTGGAGTAGGGAGAAATTGGAGGCAAAGAGCACAGATGGGAACCTATCTAGGAGAACAATAGCATGCCAGAATCTGGGGGGACTGGGAAAATGAGAATGAAGTGGTGGGAGATGTTGCCTAGCTTGGCTAGTACATGGATGAGCAGATGGATGCAGCGGGGTTGACCCCAGAGTCAGTGACCATCACAGGCAGGTAACCTGCTCATGCCTACTAGTGAAGGCTTGGAGATAACCTGTGAAAGGAGAGGAGCTTGGTGACATGCATAGTAGGAACACAATATGGTAGAAGGGTTGTCTGATTAGAGCTGCAAGGCCAACGGGAGAATAATGACTCTCATTGCCTGAGGAATGGCCAGGAGCTTGGGGAACTCAAAGCTCAAGGACTATAATTTGAATTCACTGTGTGGGAGAGCTAGGAGTCTCCCAGGAGTCTGAGGAGGGTGTACATGTTTTCCTGGGTTACCCTTCAGTGCTCTCAAGATTGCAACCTTATCTAAACATCATGCCCAAGAAGTCCCTACACATTGCTGGGGGTGTTTTGGTATGTACAGACCATTTCTCACTTCCTCATAGTAGCTGCAGGTCCAGTCATTTCTGTTTGTTTCACTTTTGTCCCCAGTCACCTGTCCCAGCTCACATTGGGTGCTCTCAGAATGTCTTTCTTTTATCCTGTCTAGTTCAATAAATAATTGTAAAACCTGGCAATCAGGATGAAGCCAAGCATTTTAAGTCTTAATGTATTTTTCTGTTTTTCCAATACAAAGGTCTTTCAAAACACCCAAAGTGGAAAGTATTTTGAATTACTTTCTTTAACTGACTGTTCTTGAATTCCTGGATCACCGCTGATAACATTCAGAATGTTTTCTGGGACACAGCGCTAGGCTTAAAATAGTTGGAAGGCTTCAGGGGCAACCACCTGATATGAGAAGTGATTTGTTACCCCTGTTAAGGAAGAATTGGATGTCACGTTGTACAAGGTTAATGAGCAACAACTGTTTCATAGCTTGAACGTGGCCCATACTGCATACCCTAGTTTCTTTCTGCTCCAGAGAGAGCCACAATGTTGTAGTTAAAATGGAAGTTATTAAATACAGACATTATTTTTTCCAGGTATTAGATCCACCAAATCCATCTTTGTCTCCTTTGTCCTTGTGAAGCAACTCCTGCCATTTGAAGTAAGCTGAGTCTCTGTGAAGGGCCAAGTTTTTTCCACATTGTCAAGGAGACCACAAAATAGAACCTGGAGAATAAAACAAACCCTTTGTGGGAGTGTGTGTTGCTTGATGTGGAAAATCTGAAATCACGTAGATTTCCCACCCCTTCCTGAAGCTGACTTGTGCTGGGGGTTTTGTGAGGGGGTGACACAAGATGGATGCATTTCCCTTCTCTCCGATCTAACATTAAACAGCCATTATGTAATCAGCAGTCAGTAACTGTGGTCCTCTGCCAATATTTCACAGTATGGTCTGTCAACCTGAGGCGTTGCAATCACTTATATAAAAATCTGTCTTTTTTTTTTTCTTTAAGTTTACATCCCAGGTAATCTCCTACTCCCTGTATGGATAAGAATCATACAGGTCAAGGGCACATGTATTTGTTTGTTTGTATATTTTTAGATTTTATTTATTTATTTATTTAGAGAGAGGGGAAAGGAGGGAGAAAGGGAGGGA
This sequence comes from Mormoops blainvillei, assembly GCA_004026545.1. NCBI lineage: Eukaryota > Metazoa > Chordata > Mammalia > Chiroptera > Mormoopidae > Mormoops > Mormoops blainvillei. The sequence goes on from PVJD01003578.1 coordinate 56,123, forward strand.
GAGAAACATCAATGTACGGTTGCCTCTTGTGCACCCCCTACTGGGGACGTGGCCCACAACCCAGGCATGTGCCCTGATGGGGAATCTCACTGGCGACTCTTTGGTTCATAGGCCAAGCTCAGTCCACTGAGCCACACCAGCCTGGGCATATTTGTTATTATCTGTATGCTTCAAAAGAACATGTAATAGCAGCAACAAATAATTAAGAATATGATCCTTATTAATGGCTATGTAAAACTATCTAAGATGATTTCTTACTTTAGGGTATTATCTCACGGTCACTTCTCATTTCATCATTAGTTGTGTTAGGGTGTGGAGGAGGCCACTGGCTATTCACTGACAATTGACACTCCCCCCTCCATGTAACACAAAATTGTTCCTGGGCAGTGGCTGCCTGACCATGGACTAGTTGGCCCACTCGAATCCAGGAACGGCCGGTCACTAGTTCTCCCAGTGGAATGGAACTGAAATGACGTGGTCCATCTCTTTCCCTTCTGCCTGAGTGCAGAAGACTATGAGGCCCAAGTAAGTGATGAGTGGAGCTGCATCCCTGAGTTACCCTGTTCCAAGAGTATCTGTTTTGAACTTGTAGGTGACTGGGACTTAAGTAAGCATTGATAGTGTTGAGCTATGGAGACTTTGAAGTACTGACAGTTTTGTTACCCCACGTAATTCATGGAGCTTGAACTACTACTTAGGATGTTCTCAGTGAGAACTATGTTCTTCCCCAGCTTAGATTTAAAATACATATGGTTTACTCAAACAAACCTAGTCCTTTTCTGAAAGACAGGAAATCATCTCTTAGTGGAAAGAACACTAGTCTCAGAATTAGGGAAGTGGGTCCAAGTCCCAGTTCTACCACTTAGTTGCTGGCAGTTTTGGACAAATCCCTCTATTATTCTGAGTTTCAGCCTTTTCTGTTCTTTAGTAAGTGTAATAATATTGCATTATTGCCTGTCAAGGTATGTGAGAACGTCAAATTAGAGGAATGCTCATGAAAACACTGGAAATTATAAAGTGCTATTATACAAATGAGAGACATGACTTGTTTTTTGTTTTTGTTTTTGTTTTTTATAGAGCTGGAGCTAAGCTATTTTCTAGCTTCAATACTTTCAATAGCTTCCTGAATTTCAGGTTTCTATTATTTTGTTTTAGAAAATAGGAATAATAAGACTACTTGGATTACTGTGAAGTTAAAAATGAGATAGTGTGTGCAATGGCATCTCACACAATACTGAGCATATCGTAGGGCCTCAGAAAGAGGCCTTTCCCTGCGGCGCTGCGTGTTTGCAGAGGCGATTCGGGAAGAGTCGCGTATGGTGAAGATAAATGCGAACCGAATTCTCCTGTTGCTTATATTTTACCTACCTGTGTCAACTGATGGGATGATTTTCACTGTATCACCCATCCCACTCTCACCTGCACCTGATGGCGGCGCCATGGCAGCAGGAGAGATGGCCCTGGCAGGGCCGGGGGCCTGTTTGCAGTGCTGCCTAGTTCGTTTCTTCCCCCACAAAGGTGGACACTCTAGTCGTGGGGGTCTGATGGCACACTTACTGAAGCCTCTGGCCACTCAAAGCCCTGTCATTTAGAGACCCGGTGCTCCTGGATGCTTCCTCACCTGTAACCATTCACCTTGCCTCTCACCCTCATCTCTGTCCCCGTTTCATCTTCACTTGGTTTCTTCTTTATCCTGGAGTTCTCTTTACTTGGACTGTCCTCAAGCTAATTTACTTAATTAGAAGTTTAAGACACAGAAACCCTGGTTCTGAAATAAATTTTTACAGGTAATGATAATTCCTACAGTTTATTTGTATACAGTGCTATCATTTTCAAAGTACTTACACCTGAGCTATTTCTTTTGCTCTATATTGGTTTTTACAGACTCACAGCAGTTTTTCACTCTTTTCGTAAGTTCGTTTTTTGGGCGTAATACCATGCAAGGCAGCTGGGAGGATAGGGTGGGAGTATGTAGGGGTCAGAGAGCTAATATTTATTAGTTATGCATTTCTTTTACCAAGTCAGTTTTAATGGAAGTTAACTGATTTAAATCTCTCAATAATTTTTCTAAGGTATCCCTAGCATGTAGCCCAATACTTACAGGTATTTTAAGTTTTATCAACTGTAAAATTCCACAGAAAGGTTAAAAAACTTGCCCACAGTCAAAAAGCTACTTGGCGATGGAGATGGGATTTAAATTCTGGTCTCTTGGTTCCAACGCCTATGCCCTTTCCATTGTGTTACTGTCTCTAGCAGATGGATCAAGGGACATACGTAATTGCTATCTAAACAACCCTACGTCCAGTTATTTGGGGAGCAAAAGCACAGACACGAGTAGTAAGACAAGGGAGTCTTCCTCTCTTCCTCCTTTTCCCCACAACATTTATTATCTCTTATGGGCACACTGTGTTGCAGGCTGTGGGGTACAGCAGCCCCCCCGTTGCAGCTCCCAGTCTAAAGGGCAAGACAGATAAATTGATAAAGAACAATTCAGATAATCTGATGTGAGTTAATGATAACTGCCAGGAACAACAAAGGAGGGCAAGCGGATAACAGCGATGGAGTTTCTCTCTTAGATGTGGTTGGGGAAGGCCTCTCTGAGTACCTAACACTTGAGCAGACCTGAGGGAGGACAAAGCCTGCAGAGGGGTGGAGTGCGGAAGGCAGGTACACAGCCTGAAGCGTGAGCTGCTTCGTGTTTTCTACGTTCAGAGTGTGTCTGGGTGGGAGTAAAACCAGAGAGTAATAGGGGTAAGCTAGAAAGTTCAGGAGAGGCTGGCAGGTCTTGGAGAAAACTTGAGATGCTCTTCTGAGTAAAGCTGGAAGCCATTAGATAATTTTAAGCAGAGAAGTGAGAGGATCTAACTTAACATTTAAAAAACATCACTGTAGCTCAGCGGATTGAGCGTCAGCCTGAAAACCAAAGGGTCACTGGTTCGATTCCCCAGTCAGGATACATGCGGGGGTTGCAGGCCAGGTCCCCAGGAGGGGGCATGTGAAAAACGACCACATACTGATGTTTCCCTCTCTTTCTTCCTCCCTTTCCCTCTTCCTAAAAATAAAATAAATAAAACCTTTTCTTTTTTCTTTTTTTTTAAAAAAGCATCACTGTAGATGTTATGTATAGATTAGACTTTAGGGCAAGGGGCCCAGTTTAAAGTCTGTCGCATTTGGCCAAACATGAGAAAACCAACATGAATGGTATCAAAACAAAAATGTCAACATTTCGTTCCTTTCACTTTCTGATCTTTGGATGTTTAAATTTCAATTCTTTGTAATTCTCTTTAAATATGTTAAATTCCTAACATGTTGAAGGTACTGTGAAAACTGCCACTTGTGTTTTTATCCTTTTCTTTAAACCTTTGCCTACAATCTAGATTTTTTTAAAACCTAAACTAAATTACACATTGTTCCCCTTATCTCAACAGAGGTAGAAAGAAATCAATCGCTTTGGTGCTCTGATAGCGCAAACCTAGCTGTGGATTTGAAACGAAATGAACAGGTGTTGGAGTGATAGCAGGCCAACCGGCCTAAAGCACCCTTTCTCAGTGACAGCAAGCTGATGCTGGGTACGGTCGGGACAAAGGCCCGAGTTTGTTATCAACTTCGAACTTGGACTCTATTCCATTCGGATAGCTGTGGCTCTCCTGCTCAAGTGGGTGATTGGATTGAGACCATTATACAGCAAATGCCATGAAGAGCTATTAATATAGGTGGAATAATTGAGCAAGCGGACTTGGAAAATGTAACTACTTTACACATCATTGTAAATTGTTTTTCAGGCTATACTGGCCTCCCTTGAGCCTTGAAAATATTCAGTGTTAAAACAAAACAACAACAACAACAAAAAAGATGCTTCTTGAACACTTAACCATAAAAGTAAATGAGATTGCTTTAGACTGCTCTGTTAACACTCGAACCCTCCACACGTGGAAATTATTACCTATCCTGTATTTGTTAAAGTGTTGGTAGATGTTGTTGTGGCAACTCGGAGGTCTGTTAGTATAATGCTCACTTCTTTGCAAAGGAGTGAACAGCCCAGTACCCTTTAGCATCATTTTTGGGAACAAGCTTCCACTACAGAATGAGTTTTTTTCTAAATATATTAAGGTTATTTTATGTCTTCTCTCTAATTTACAATATTCTTGGGTTTTGAGGCTGGATCACGTTCATGAATAATTCCTCTCACATTGCTACAAGAAGCTGAATTATGGGAATGATATAACATCTGAAGGTCGGGTCTTAGGTCCATCTGGGAAGAGTTTTAAGCTGGTCAACTGCCTTTGCTCAAGCTATTTTTCTATGTGAATGACACTTTCTATCAAAATCTATCTGTCCGATTTCTTCTTATTTAAAGGTCTCAAGCTTAATTGTCTCACCCCTTTTAAGAAGTTGTACTTGAGTCATTTAGTACATATAATCACTCTCCCCTCTTATAGAAAAGGGACAAGAATGGTATTTTCTTAGCAGCTACTGTGCTGCATCATCACATACTCATATAATCTTTACACAAATACTCTGTGAGTTAGATACTACTCTCCTGGTTTAGCCTAGGGACATGAACTGGCATGTCCATGGTCACATAGCTAGGAGATGGAAGAGTTTGGATGTGAATTCAGGTCTGTTTGACAGTAAAAGACTTTCCCCATACCGGGTGACTTCTCAGAGCTTTCAAGGTGCTTAGAGCAAGATACACATTCTTTGGTGCTCTTTGCATACTGCTGCTGTATTCGCAATGGCTTCACATGTGGGTTTTCTATTTAAGCAATGTTTTAATGTGCTTAAAGGCCGTTCTGGGAAATATAAAGATGATACGACCTCTTGCCTCATGGCAACTTGACACAGAGTTACAGACATGGAAAGAAAGATGTTTTCTAACTCATTATGGGGAGTCTGATGGAAGTCTACAGAGAACATTGAGGCAACATAAAGGAGGATATGGTCTTTTCTAGCTGTGGAGGGTGGGGTAAAGATGGGTGGGAGCAGAAAGACCTTGGAGAGAGATTTTAGCTGTAAATGATGAGCAGATATTTGTCAGGAATCCGGAAGGCTTGGATCAGGGGAGGGGAGACTGGGAAGAGGCTCAAAGGGGAAAACATCCCACGTAGGAAATGTGGCCAGGTGTGTTGCATAAAGGTCAACAGCTCGGTATGGTTGGGTCATGCGCTGAAAGGGTATGGCAAGGGGAGTACCCAGAGGAGAGGCTAAAGGGAGAGCTAGGCAGAGGCCCGGACATGGGTTTCTTGAAAAATTACTGAGTTTGAATTGTATTCATCGTTTCCTGTGCCATTAAAAGATGTTAAGCAGGGGTGCAGTGTAATCCTGAACAAAACATTTTGTTTAAGGTTCTATGTGGCAGAGGAATTATTTGGAAGGTATTTGAATAGTAGATGGGAGGGCAGTTAGGAGACTATTGCAATTCTCCAGGCAAGAGCTGACGCAGGCCTGGGTCAGGTGAGAAGTGGTGAGAATGGAAGGCAGTCCATGAGTCATGCCCGGTCTGCTTTGCTCCTGTGGACCAACTCGAATGCTTCTCATGGGCAGGGCTCATCTCAGACTCTGTCGGTCAAGCCCTTGCACTTGAGTCTCATATTTCTTACACCTACAATACTAAGAGCTGCGTTTGCTATAAAAATAATGAAACAAGCCTGTGTGGACTTGTCTGCAAAGCATGCAAGTATTTTTGCATTTGAACTTCTTCAAGACAGGGAGTGAAATTTAGCCTTCTTTTCTGCAATGTCCCCATGTGGACAGAATTACTATCGTCCTTAGCTGGTATTAGAAGCAGTGATTCATAGATATAAATAATTTCAGAATTTTAAAGAAAACCAGGAAGAAAAATTAGAATTATTACTAAACTAATTTTTCTAGCAGGACTCTGGCTATTTATCTTTTCATATAGGTGAAACTGAAATATATTAGCAAGTGTTAAAGCAATTTAAATGTTTTGGGTTCTTTACTTTGTGTCCTTGAAGCATGCCTGTAATATTTGTGGTAGGTAGTTCCACTTCTGTAAATCTGTGTTGACAGGAATAAATTTACACTAATAATAACACAGGTAAGAAAAACAAACCCCAGCTCCTAGGATACTGGTTGAGCTATAGAACTAATGGTATAGAGAAAACACAGATCAAATGCCTCTTGATGAGACTAAGATATATGCGGATAAAATTGTAACACTTAGTATTTTTCTCACCTTTGTTTTTTACTTCCTAACATTATTGATCACACCTCCCTCCCATTTCTTTATCTAGAGGTCTGCTTTTAAGGTGAACTAAAAAATTAAACAAATACATAATATCTGTCATGGGGGCCATAGCAGAGTTTTGCATTCTCTCTGTGTGCCGTGACACTTTGAACCTCGCATGCTGTTTATCTTCTTGTTTCCAGTTTCTAGGTTTCTGCTCAAGACCTGTGACAGCTCAGCAAGTGAATGTTTTCTTATTTTGGGTTCTCCACTTCATTTCTTAAATCTCCTTAAAAGGATTATATTTTATTCATCTTTGATCACCTTCAGCTTATAATAAAATGTCTTGGTACTTAATTGCAGTCACTTAATCTATGCTAAAAAATAAGGACAAATATCTGCCCTCCTGTGAAAGGGGATAATAGTGTTGGGGGTGAGATTAGATGAAAGGAGATACTAGTAAAATAAATTGATATAAATCATTAAGAAAATGGAAACACCCCAGCATGACAAATGACAGGTTGAATCGTGCACTTGCTGAGTCCGCCCAAACCACTGCCTTATGCAAAACCATTCTGGTCCGGAGCTTAAGGGTGTTTGACTTCTTAAGCTCTGAACCAGGAACAATTTAAAAATGTGTGTGTGTGTGTGTGTGTGTGTGTGTACCGCTTAATTCAAATCTTAAGACCAAGTCTTTAAGTACTTCTTTCCTAAAAATGGAAACCCTACAAAATCCTTCATCATATACACAGATAGCCATACCCTGATGGTCCACCTGCATGCCTCATGTGGTTATACCATCCTCTCTACATCTCATCGGTGGGGTTGGACTAGCCAGGGCACTTGATCACCTGGGATGTTCTTTCTCTTCGGGCTGACTGGACAAGACTCTCCATCCTCTCCTATTGCTTCACATGCTGTCTGCCTAGTTCCCTACTGCTGCCATAACAGTTTACCACAAATTTACTGGCTGAGAATTGCACCCACATTCTGTAGATTGAAGTCTTTGTGGGTTCAACTGGGTTCTCTGTCAGGGTCATACAAGGCCAAGGTGTTAGCCTAGCTGGGTTCTTCTCTGGAGGCTCTGAGGAAGCACCCACCTCCAAGTTTATTATTATTGTTGACAGAATCAGATTTTGCATCTGTAGGAGAAAGATTCTCATTTTCTGCCTGCCTGTCAGCCAGGGTTTGCCCTCTGCTTTGAGGGCCCACTGCATTCTTTCCCACGTGGCACCCTCCATCTGTAAGCCGAGAATGGTACACTGACTCCTTCTCCTGCTTTGCATCTCTCACACCTCCCCTTTGCCTTCCTCTTCTGCCACCAGCCAGAAAACCCTCTTTGTTTTAAAGGGCTCATGTGACTACATTGGGCTACCCAGATAGTCCAGGATAATCTCCCCATGTTAAGGTCAACAGGCTAGTAACCTTTTCTATATTCACCTATCACTGTCTACCACACTTCCAAAAAAAAGGAAAACTTTGTCCGATAGAGGCTAGTCAGTTTTCCCTAGAGGGTGTCTATAACTAACAGTCCATTAACAAAGCACTGTCACCTTGCACATAGCTCCAATGTGTTCCCTTTAGGTCTATTTTAGAGCAGTTTCTAATATTGAGACCTTTTTGTTTGAAGAACAGGAAAAGGAGCCAGGTGGCCAACAATAGGAGGACCAAAACTAGGACACATTTCATGTGCGTGTAGGAACCACCCTTGCACAGAAGGTATCCGTTCATCTCATGGTCACTCAGTTTTATTACGGGTACCAGTAGCACCGTGTGTCACGTAAATGCCTTTCGAGCTATCACATCATACCGCAGCATTGAATGAGAATGTGAACGCAGATGATTGTCAAATTCCAGACAGTATAATTATGTAGTGGAAATCACCACTCTTTTGGAGAGAGCTTCCATTGTTTTTTCTTTTTTCTTCAAGCTAGGACAGGCCTGCAGAAACAATTCATGTATTGTGAAGTACTCTCACTGATTATCTGCCACCATCACCAACTTCCAGGTGACATGCAAGGGAAACTATTTAACTCTTAGTAACTAATCACTTAAATATAAAGTACAGATTAAACATGCAAAATTATATCATCAATCCTGAAGTTGCTAAATAAGAAAAGATTTGGAAGTATGGCTTATGAACAGTGTGTTACCATGATGACATAGAAACTAGGTGCCAAAAGTGATGCCAAAGAATCTTTAGACCTTTGAAGTGGAAGATCACATATAGTTAAACCGATCTTTATACGGAAGAATAAAGGGGATAATATCCAGTATTTGCCTCCCTGAAGGCATTGTTAAGTTGATGTTACAACTGATGGAAATTGAAAATTGAGGAAATAAGAGGACATGGAGCCGCACATCAAAAGTACCCTAAGACAGGTGCAGTTAGTAAGTACCTAGTATCTGCATTGTATGTTTTATACAAGGTGACTATGTTATACATATCCTCCACTGTCTGTTATTTAGGCTTGTTGGTTTGTTTGTTTGCTTTTAGGGTATGCACTTTGATTCAAGAAAAACATACAGTGGTTTGGGATGTGAAAGGAATATTATCATAGTTAGGAAGGCATTAACTCAATTTATTAGAATTTAAAATTAAATGGGAGGTGGTATAATATAAATGAATGAATGCTGACCTGCGATGCAGTTTCCATACATAATTTTTGATGACATTGTCTAATATTATGACTATTGGTGAGATAATGTATTCTGCAGACACTTCTGGGTCTTTACCATAGGACAATGGAATCTTCTCTACATTTCCCCCATCAGGCCACTTATAGGAGCAAAACTGCGTGGTGCTTTTTTAATGCACTGAGCTCCTTTGTAGGGCACCTTTAAAGCACTATTTTGATTTAATTCTCAATTGACTATATTCCTGAGTTTGGGAAATCAAATTTTAACATGAACTTGCAAATAGCCCCAGTGCTTCACCCCTAATTCATATTCCGGCAACCTTCACTGAAGCAGGAAGCACAGCCAAGCCGTTGTCCTGAAGATGGTTTGAAGAGCTCGGAAGTCTTTCGGGACCCTTTCATCACTGCATTCCATAGAGGCCTTTATGCCTTTCTTCTGTTTCCTCCAAAGGGAGTTGTGTCTAATACTCTAGGGCGGGGAGAGGCCAAAAGGGCCCAAGGACTATTCTAGGACCATGATCTTCCGGTTTGTGAAATCTGGCATTCTTATCACTATTTTTCCTTTCTTCTCGCTCTAACATATTTTAATAAATGCTACTGTTTTGTAAAATTTTACTGTATGTAAAAACCTGCCTTTTCATTTTTAAAGGACTGAGCTCCCAGGTCAATTGGCATGTTTTAAGTCTTCTGTGTAAAGATTTGTCAAATTCTCATTAGAGTAATATTTTTGGACTATACAATCTACTTGAAGTTCTTAACTGACATAACATTTTTCCTATTAATAAATAGGCAATAAAAAGTGTTTTAAGTGAGTTGATAAAGTTGACTTTTTTCTTTTTTATTTAATTGAGGTGAAATAACTTTTATTTCAAGGATGTTATGCTTAATATATTTTTCCTCTGGAAGGCTGGGGCCAGACGTGAAAGAGTTAAAAAAAAGTTTCTATTGGTAATTACTACTTATAGAAATGAATGTAAGTCCCAACGTTAGTACATGGATTTAATGTACTTTCAGTAAAGTTAGGAATAAAAATCATGTCATGTATTTTTATCTTATTTGAGGTAGCTGCAAATTGCCATTTTCCATTTGGAAGGAAAAATAGCTTTTTACATTCTTAGGAAAACATAGCTGTCCTATTTTGGGGGACTTAGAGATTTTTAAGAAGGCTGAAGGAGACGAACTTTCTCAGTCATCTTTATGTTCAATGAGATTTTATTGTAAAATAATATTAAGCTTGGTTTGCATGCATTTTTAGACTAAGGTGTGAGTGCCTGCTGGGGGAGCCTGGATGAATATGAAAGCATATGAGACCACAGAATAGCCTCGACCCGTGTTCTGAAAGTGGCTGCCGTTCCTACTTGATTGTAAGTAATCTGATATTTTAAAATGCAATGCCTTTTACCTATATTAGAGAGATATAAGTATCACAGACATATATAGTATATATAAAATGTGATAAAAGCTAAATTTTTATTTTTAAGATAAAACATTAGAGGTCAAAGATATTTATAGCTTATAGGGAAGCAAGTCATATTCCAGCAACCTTCACTGAACTTTGTATTTATTCTTTGAATTAAGGGCTTTTTCAGTGGCCAACCTGGAGAATGCTGAACTGTATGATGGGGAAATTAGTGTTTGAACATGAAATAAACTAATAAATTCTTTTATGGTTTAAAAAGGAAAATACTATGTACTTGGCTTCAGGAATTTAGAAATACTGCACAGATCCAGGCTTGTGGTAAGATGACCATTTTCCCAGTTTTAATTATTCGAGGATATAAAAACAAAACAAATAAATACCATTATTGAGTATGTGCTATACACAAACCAGAACTGTATACAGGAAAGTGGCCAGGAAAGGCAGTGCGCATGGCAATAGGTGGAAGAGGCCTCAAGCTTTAGGGCATCAGGAAACGTCTAATGAGGTGGATAAAACATAATGTCCCATAACATCGTAATTGGCAAGCGGGTACAAGTGGTTTCTCAGCAAGTCAGAGGCCTCAGGCTGGTCTAGACAAGGTAAAAAGCATACCATACATTGGCGGGCAGGTAGAACAAAGTAATGAAATGTCCAGGAAGATGCATATGGAGAGTATCAAGGTGGTCTGGTTGCTGGTTGGAAAATTGAGTCCTCAGGAGCTGGGGAAAGTGACTGGCAAGAAAAGAGCGGGACTTCTAGTTTAGAGGAGGCAAGGTATAGGGCATGTCATCCACCTGGGGTTCGGTAGGTGGGTCCTTCACAGGGCTCTGTGATCCAGCCTGTTTATGCTTCTCAGCAGTCTGCTTACTTGAATGGGGTTGGGGGGTGCAGGACTGACAGCAGAGGTAACTTGATGCTGATCCCTCAGTGCCAAACTGAGGGGCTCATCACATTGCCCTGTCTAAGAAAAGGACTGATTCTAGAACTCAGAATAGGGCAGAAAGTACAGAAGGTTGTTGTACAACCTCAGGTAAGGAGTAAGGTAGGTCACTGGCATGTCTTCAGTGGTTCGCATTTGCAAGAAAAACGTAATTTTCTGTTTCTATCTTGATGGAATAGGCCACCTATTTGGTGTCATAACACATAAACACATTCAAATTAAATGTCAAGGTGTACATTGGTGTTTTAATCCCTGTATGCACTAAATAATTGGAATTTGCAAAGGAATTTTGGAAACAGAAACCAACTTTAAGCTTGGCAGGAAATTAATATTTGGACAAGGAATGTAATACATTCAACAATGGCACATACTCAGATTTAGAATAAGACGACTTTGTTTTTCAAACAAACCTAGGGATATGAAATCAAATCTAGTAGAATGAGAATATCAAATTAAAAATAAGTTTGTTAGAATGGAATTCAGACCTTCTACATAGGACATTGGGAAGAAGTGCAGTCAGCAGTGACCTGTGGGAACAAGGACTTGGGGAAAGTTGGAGAAGCTGGTCCAACAAGGACAGAAAATGCACTTAGGAAGAGCCCTGGAAATCGAGACCCTCTGACAGTTCTCTCTAAAGTTGCACTGGTAGTAGGCACGTGCTTGCTTCTGCTAGATCTGAGCTTCGTGTGGGAATTAGAACACAACACTCCCTTGTCCTGCCCATTCAGTTGCTCCTTTGGGGGACTGAGCACACTACCTGCTCACATGAGCCTATGCTTGGTTCTTGCCTTGCAGTAGCTGCTTGGATGCTTGCCTCTGGCAGCTGATGACTTCAAGTATCCAGACCTGTCACGACGCTCTCCAGGAGAGGCATCAGGCTGTCATACTCCATTAGACAGCCCCCAGCTGACACACAAGGCCTTTCACTGAGTTCTCTTCATTGTCAGACTTTTGAATTGCATCTTTTGATAGGAGTTGATCAGAAAAACTTAGAATCCAAATTGAGGCATTCAGTTGCTCTCCTACTCACTTGGCCTCATTTGTTTAGTCTCTATTTTTCAGTCTGGGCAAAGTTTGCATAGTTTTGACAATTTTAAGACCTTAGATGCAACCGTTGATTTCTGCAGAAGTACTGTTCCATGGGTTAAGAAGGCTGAGCAGCCAGGCACTTTCTTCTCATACTAATCATTGCCAAGGAAATAAAAAGACTGAAGGTTTAAGTGAATTGGATGAAACTAATCTTTCTTCCTCAGGACCCAGCTCAAGCCCATGCCGTTCCTCCACAGAAGAATGGCAGGTCCTCTCTCTAAGTGCTTCTCTTGCCATATGTGGGATGACATGACCATACCCTTACCAGAAACTGGGACAACCTTGACCTCAGCATCTGCGAGTTACAGTTTAACCCAAATCTTCCTGCTGTTATTCTGCTACTGACCTGTGCCCCTCTGGTCATAACTAGGATTCACCCTTGTTAACAATTTTGATAAAACAGCTTCTCTCTCCTGCTTTTCTCAGTGCCAATCTTTGGTTCTCGTCCGTATATGCACTTTTCCATAATCAGAGTCTAATATACTTGTGTAGTAAGTATTTATGGCTACTCCTTACCCAATTTGCTTTCTTTGGCAACCACATTCCAAATTTCCTGCTCGCAGGGATGAAATATGTGAGCCAGTTTTAAATCACCCATGTTTCGCTAGCCCTTGTCAGTTGTTCAAGGCTAGGCATGTTACTCAAGTAGAGTCTATGAGAATGAGAATGAGAGCACTTTTGCAGACTCTACCAGGAAATACATACTTTACTTTTTGTGGTCTAAAGTCTAAGAAACTGCTAGTTCTAAAGTCTGGCAACTGCTCATCGGCCACCGAGGGTGACCGTGTTAAAAAGTGAGGCTAACGTGCAGAGGAGAGCAGAGCCAAGTAGAGGTGACAGATGGAGAGCATCATTTGAGTCTTCTCAAGCAGTTATGTCTTAAACCAACTCTGAACCACGTTATTCTTTATTTTGCTTCAACAAATTTGTATTGGATTTTCTGTAGCTTATATTTAAAAGAAAAAAGTGACAGAGAATTTCAATCTAATGGTTGGGATTGGCTACTTCCTGACAGACTTCTTGACAGTACCTGTGGCCTGGGACTTTGACTTCTCCATCCATCTTTATACTTTCTATCCTGGGTTTCCCCCCGTTGGGACATCCTGATATTTCAAATTTAATCCTGATGGTCTTTTATAGTGTGAATGAAATTCTAAGATATAATGACCCTGTTTTTCCCCTTGAGTATTTTAGGAAATCTTAATGACTCAACAAATAAATGATCTCTTTAATAACTCAAAGAGGGGAGGCTTTAAGGAATTTCACATAACTGACCCCTGAATACATAAATGTATTAAGGTCAGTGGCTCATTAGTTTTTCTTTTTTCTATTGTGGACATTGTTCTATCATTATACTTTCCTTGATAGTGACCTTTGTGACATTCTACTTGGCTGAAAGGTAATAGGGTAACTGCTCATAAAGGAAAGAGATGATGAAAGATATTTTTATAATAGATTTTACTATAATAGAGTCAGAATGCTAGGGAAAGCAAAGAAATAATTAGAGGCAAAGCAGCCCCATGGTTCTTACTACCAGGCATCTCGTGGTTTTCTTGGAAACTGAAGGTGACCTCAGAAGTGGGGTTTAAACAATGCATTTTGAGATCAGGGCACTCACTCTTAAGAGTCCTGTCATACAATGAACAAAGGCCTGCAATCTTGTCCTATTGTCCCTGCACTGTGTGGGAATGAAGCTTGGTTCTGGGGGTTGTGCAGAAGCCCAACCTGTGTTTCAAACTCAGGGCCAACCTTACATCTTTTAGCAGCACTAAACTTGCCCTGTGGGAAAAGTTCCCATTCTGCACCTTGTGGTAAATGGTGCTGCTTTACCCCTAATTATACCCTTTTAATTGGTCCTTTCCCCCAAACTCTTCTTTTTTATGTCTCATTCCATGCTGAGGGGATATAGATACCTCATGGGTTAAAACAAAACAAAACAAAACAAAATAAAACTCCTCCACAGCAAATTAAGAAACAACTGAAGTTCTCATTCTGGACTCTCTCTTTCTTTGGTTACTTCCAATTCTTTTCTACTGACCTTATCCCTCTGCTTTTTTACTCTGATCCATTATGTAAAGCGTCTCAGCATTGGTACTAAGAAAATACCTAGAAAAGGGGGTTGCAAACTGAGGAGCAGAGTCCTGAGGTAAGAGGGGTACAAGGGCTTGATGCTCTTAATCTGGAAAGCCTACATCTATGGAGAGAAAATGTAGGTGACTAGTAGGAGGGTGGTCCATCTGGAGAGTACGGCCTACCGTTGTCAGTCAGATTAGACTCAGCTGCTAATAGGAAAGACTAGACTTAGAATTTTTTAAAGAAAGAATTTATTAAACATTAGTATGTTAGTATGTTAATGTAATACATTAAACGCTAGTGTTGTGCTTTGTGATCGTCAGGGACCCAGGCCTCTGTCTTTTTTTGTTATCGTCTAATGCCATGGCTTCCGTTCTCAAAGGTGTTGCCTCTTGGTGTAAAATGACTTCTGGAGCTCCAGTCATCAAATCTATTTTGCAATCAGAAAGAAGGAAAAGGTTAAAAGGGGATCATATGCTTTCTCTTAACCGAGTTGGTTTCTTTTAAGCGGTTTTTCCAGAACCCCCCACAAGACTTCTGCTTATATCATTGACCAGGGTGTTGTCACATTGTCACACATAGCTGCAAGTGGGTCTGAGAAATGTAGTCTTTCAACTGGTTGCTTTATAATCCCAAGTGAAATCTGAGAATTGTAACTAAGAAAGGAGAGAACGGTTATTGCTTGTATTCTGCTACAAAAGGTTCTGAAACCTAAGGTCGCTTCTTTAGGGGATGCACTAAGTTGTTAGAGGCTTATGGTCTTATAATGAATGTATATTTCCTTATTTTCAATGTGTCAATTATAAAGGTATAGTCTAAGTAGGAGTATTGGCCTTGGATATAATGACCTGGGTGTAAGAGGATGGACATTATAATTTCTGAGAAGAGGTTTATATAATTACATTAAAAATACAGTATGGAAGAAGGTGAAAACAAGAATTTAAAGTCTTGAGGATTTAGATAGGACAAAAATGGTGAAAGAGAAGTTAGAAGGGGTTGTTGAGTAGCTCACAATAAGAAGTATGAGTTTATATAACACTGATAAATTTGAGGTACACTTCAAGGATATACTTTTGGTATGGACTAGGGTGGAGAGAAAGCCTGAAATAAAGTAAATAATGAACTGCATTTAGAAGTAAAACCAATACATTTTAGTGCTGAATTTGACTATCTGATGGACAGGCAAGTGGCATTAAAGTAAATGGTTAAAGGGGAACACTTTTAATAATAAGGATTATTGGGAACTGTAGGAAAAAAATATAATGGGGCAGTGGCTGCTTGGTTCAGCCAGTTATTGCCATCAAAGAAATCAGGCTTAGATTTCCTACTTTTTATAGAGAAGACAGAGATCCAGATTTTTACATAACCTCCCAGATTTAAAAGTCATCATGCAGGCCAAGCAAAGGAAGACTGGATTTGTCCAATGGATAAAGTGTTAGCAATTTTTGGTTTGGTTCATCTTCATTTTACCGAGACTGAGAGGGATTTTGTGACTTGCCCAGGGTCATATAGTTCAACAATGATGGAGCCCTGCCCCTTGAGTCCCAGAAGTCTTCCTAGTGCACCACATCTTGACTAGGTTTTTGATGGAGCTAAGAAAGTCACGTGGAACTCTTTGGTGGACAGGAATAATCAGCAAAGTTGGACAAGTCACATAACGTTTGCAGTCAACTCTGAAAGTCCCTAGGACAATGCTCAGCGTTCTGTAGGTGCCAGCTGATGTGAGCTCAATTTCTATTGTAGTCAGGAAGAATTGTTAAAATCGTGTAAGTTAATGAATAAAGTAGAGGGGAAAGAAGAATTGAAAGAGTCATTATCAAACCTTGGGGAGCCACCATAATTAACAGTGGAAGCAAGATAATGAATTAGCAAAGACGCATCCAAGGAACAGTCAGAAGCAGCCAGGGTTGCTTTGTGAATCTCTTGCTTTACCTTTGCCCTAATTACAGCTTTAGGCTATAAATGTTTTAATTTGAGGATAATTTCCAGCCCTTTAATAAATTTCTTTCCAATTATACTGCTGCCTTAAACTTTTAGCCTCATAAGAAATGGTGGTCTTCAGAGAACATTTCTTCTCCCTTTAGTAGAAGTTGGATAGATTGATTAATGTCGGCTTAAATTTCCAAAAAGGCACAGTTGTATCTTGAGATTATCCCACCATTAGTGGTTAAGTGTCTCCAGAATAAGTAATTATTATCATTAAAAAGAATAGTTTCACGATAAGAAAAGTCCTTTAAAATTTTCCGTTTTGGTATAAATGTGTCCTTACATGTCACCAAAATTTGTTGAATTATCTCAATACCATAGATCACAGGGTAATAATTTTTGAAGTGACCAATTCTGTTTTAGGTTTTAGTGTGCATGGTGAAATGCATTTTTAAGATGCTGTTTAAAATTCCGAGGAGAGAAGTCCCTGGAAACTAGAATTTTTGATTTAGTGCTCATGTTAGAATCTTGACTAGTGAACACAATGGAAAGACCTTGGGGATCTGGTGGAGTCCTTAGGCAATTTATTTCAGAACTAACTGCTTTTGCAGTGGATTTTGCATACTGTAGTAACGGCCTATATTTATAATTTGTTCTCCTGGCAATTTTTGCAACAGAGCGGAAATACCTACAAGGTCAGCAGTACTGGATTAAGGTTACATACTGGTAACTCTTGAGTGTTTGGTTGAATTTGTCATTAAAATGCCCCAACTTAATAGTGCTGAAAAGAGCTAGAGTGCTGTCACTAAAAAGAGGGGGGAAGTCTGTTAATCATCTGATGCATATCCGTATCGACGCCCTTATGCCCTTATGCTTTTTTTCTTTTCTTTTTAGTTCCAAGGCACCTATAAAATGCCTCAGATCTTGGTAAGAACATGGGGTGTTTCTTTGCTATCAGCTGAAGCTATTGTGAACATAACACTAAATCATGTGTTTTTGTCCTTACCCATAAAGAAAACTGACCAGAGCAAGTCCAGAATTTTACCTCTCCGTCCAGATATTGTATTGTTGGTAAATACACAGATCCTGGTTTTATAGTTTTCATTTAATTCTGGTTTCTAGCATTTTCTTTGTGGGAGGAGAATTCTTATGAAAATATTATTGATGTGCAAAATGAGCTATTTTTTACAACTTGCATGTGTTGTCATCTGGGATCTGCTGAGATTCTTTTGGGTAGACTGAACACAGTTGTTTGCTACTGGAGGGTGGAGGAGAAAAATATGCCCCACCACTTAAATGGAAGTTTCTGACTTGGCAGGGTTGAAGACTCTGAAGATCAAAGATACCCTTGATCACGGATCTTTGAAAGCAACTCCAAAGCTCTCGGAGTGGACCAAAAGAGGGCTTTCCACACTCCAGTGGGCCCTGAGAAATGAGATGTGTATTTGAGATACAGCAAGAAATATTTCATGTTCTTAACTTTTGGGGGTCACATAGTCCTTTGAGAATCAGATAAAAAATTATGAAAATTCTTCTCATTAAAAATATTGAGAAAGACACATACATATAATTTTGCAAACTTGTGGGTTTATTTATAAAACTTGAAAATATGGCCCCCCTAACTACTTCTCTAGGTTGTTTGGGGGTCCTGTACCTCAGGTTATGAATCCCAGGAACTTGGAAGAAGATTATGGAAACCTGCCTTGGACATCTATATAATTTGTGACCCTACTACACTCACTTCATCTTATTTGTGGGGAGATGTTGATAGTAATAACCTGTGCTATGTGGCTTCTGTGTCAATGTGCCAATTGAGGAGCTCCATCTCTTGCAAAGCCTTATTCCCCTCCCACAAGTAATTATATCTGAAAGTCTTGGAGGCACTTCTGTTGCGTTCATGAACAAGCCCAGACAGTGGTCACATGAGGTGCTCTGGGTCTTGACGCATTTGCTGGACACCAGCACCCTTTGTTGGATATCTCTTCTTCCCCTCAGTCCTGCCACCTCTCTCAGGCACTGCAGCCCAGCCTGCAGGTCGTTGCCACTTCTTCTGGGGCCATGTTCTGCTTCTGCTGAAGCATGGGAGCCCTTGGGTGTCTTCTTAAGAATTTAAGTGATTCCATGGGCTCTGTCAGGGAGAATGCTTTTCTCTCTTCTGTGTATCTGTTTTTACTGTTAGATGGTTTCTAATGAGTTCTGATTTGGGTGTCTTTAGCAAGGCAGATCCTTAACTTTTATCACCAAGTTCTACCCCGTGGGGTGAAATGCAAACCCAGCTTACCCAGGATTGCACTCAGAACCTCCAGCCCTCTCCCTGATGAAGCTTGTCTCTAGGCTGGGGCATTTGCCCAGCTCACTGTCTCTCCGGGGGCTCATTTGGCAAGTGCCATTCCAGGGCCATGCCGGCCTCTCATTGAGGATGCTCGGGCTTACTGTTCAGCAAGCAATGGACTCAGCATAGATTTAAACTAGGAAATTCAGGAACATCAGCATTTAAGAATAATGTAGACAATAGTCTGACCTTTGGGGCTTAGGCATAATATTTTTAGTGGATATTTTGGAGAGCTCATCCAGATCTCTTGCATTCCTCTGGAGACAAACTCTTTGTAATTCCATCTGTCCTACATCCAAGCCAGTGCAGTATTGTGGGGGAAAAAAAGGCATTTAAAAAATCCCAGCCTCTTACTGGAAACAAGTACTTCCTTTATTGTAAATAAGTCCATACAGCACCTGTAATAAGTTAGAGTAAGAATGATCTTTCTGTCATGATTCCATATTTTTATACAACTCATGTACCTCAACCTCCACAGGAGTCAATAAAATATGATTCTGAAATAATATAGAATTTTAAAGCTTAGTATACAGTGTATGGAAAAAATATCTTACCATCTTTCTTGCTGTCATTTGCAGGTAGAGGCATAGATTCATCACAACTTTGGAAACACATTTTGAAGATGTCAATATCTCCATCAGTTAAAGGTTGGTCATAATTAATGTTGACGACTCCTGCGGTTCCACTGTATTCTTCACTCACACCTTCAGTCCTCTCTTTTACACACAACACCATGGTCACTTACCTCAGTGTGCTCAGGTGTGGCTCTCTCCTCAGTGTTCTGTATATTTTTATCTTCAACTTCCTACCAAGTCCACTGGCCATCCTCAGACCAATCAGGGAATTTTCAAACCAGTCTTCATCCGTTTGCCTTATGAACTTTATTTCTTTCCTTCATGTCAATTGTGTTTTCTCTCATAAACTATACTATTTCAGACATATATATGTATATGTTTTATATATAAACAAATATATGTTTATGCATACACATACTATTTTAAGGGAATTTGAGGATAGAAATGTAGGGAGTCACCTCAAATGTGAAAATAAAATGAAATTGGTATCATTTCCTTGTGAGGCTTATCTCCTAGGGTGTGTGTATAGGTGGGGTAGGGCGTGTGAAAGAGGGGGCTTCTGAAGTTTCAAGGTAATTCTCTCCTTAATGATCTCTTTTGTATGGCATTTTCCCTTAGGTAGATGCTCAAGTTTCATGTTTTCTCTCCCTCCCCAGCTTCTAAGATGGTATTTTGCTATATATAGGAGGAAGGCCTTATTTCATCTTGTCATGTTAGAGCAGGAGTCCCCATTGTGGGAGAGGGGGCCTCATGGTCTGCCGGGCAACCCCTGGGTCTCCTCTGGTCTGATTGGCCTGGTGTGCCCTGATCTGCATGTGACCCTACCTGCACTCGTGGATGTGTGCTGTCACTGACTGCTGATGTCTATAACTCTGACCATTTTCTTTTGATCAAGCAATTTGACATACCGTCAAGATGGAGGAATAGACAAACACAGCTCACCTCCTTGCACAACCAGAGCAAAATTATAGCTAATCTACAGAACACATCACTCAGAACTGTCAGAAAACCGAGCTGTGTGGAATCTGACAACTAAGGAATTGAAGAAACTACACTCATCCAGATGAATAGGAGAGACGGAGAAGTACTGAACTGGCTGGTCCCAATCCCACTTGTGATGGATACAAAATGAGGGGATATCTCAGGAGCTAGGGGTCCCAACCGCACACCAGACCACCCAGCCCAGGGTTCCATTGCCAGGAAGATAAGTCTCCCTAACTTCTGGCTTTTAAAACCAGTGGGGGGTGGGTGGGTGGAAGAAACTGCAGGATTCTCAGGTGTCTCCTCTTGGAGGGCCCTGCACACAGACTTACTCAGACTCACTCTCTCTGGGCTCCAGCACCACGCCAGAGCATCACTTCAAAGAGTACCAGTGGCACATGGAGACGAACTGAAGCGTGTGGCATCAGGGTGAGAGCTGGGGGACAGCTTCCTCCAGGAAAGAACTATAGAGAGCGGCCATTATTCCTTTTTTGAGCCCTTCCATACACAGAGCCACCATATCCGAGTCTTTATCAACCTGGCTCACAAGGTTAGCCCTGCCCTGAGACTACCTAAGGCTCTGCCCCATCCAACTTAGGGCCCACCCGAGTTGGTAACAATGGCTTTTCCAAATGAGTGGCTAGGCTAGGTACAGGCTTCAGACCTTCCTAAATCCGCCCAAACGAGCAGCAGCTGAGCCCAGCCCCCGGTCCCCTTGCTGAGTGGCATCAGGCCTGACACTAACAGCAGCCACCTGCTGATCACTTTGTAGCTAATGTCAAAAAGCCCCAGGCAACACAGAGTTGGTGGCTGACCTTGGCCTGTACCTGGGAAACCCCCAGAGCCTGCAGTCGGTTTGTAACTGCAGCAGGCAGAGCACCACCACCCAACCACCTCCACAAAGCCATGGAGGGACGTGGTTGCTGGCCGGTGGTCATGGCCAGTCCTACTAGCTGTCTGTTTTGGGTAAATCCCTCCCATTGACCTGCTGACAGCAATCAAGACTAAACTACAAGAGGAGGGAGCACTCAGCCCACATGGAGAGCACACCTTGAGTACCCAGCTTGGGAGATAGAGGAGGCTGTGCCACTGGACCCTGCAGGACACCTGCTACATTAGGCCATGCTACTAAAACATAGAGTCAAAGCAGTTCTACCTAATACATAGAAGCAAACAAAGGAAAACTGCCAAAATGAGGAGATAGTAATATGGCCCAAATGAAAGAACAGATCAAAACCCCAGAAAAAGAACTAAACAAAATGGAGATAAGCAATCTAACAAATGCAGAGTTCAAAACACTGGTTATAAGGGTGCTCAAGGAAATCAATGGGTGCTTCAATAGCATTAAGATTATCCAATCAGATACGAAGGAGACATTAATTGAAATAAAGAACCATTTACAGGGAATCATCAGCAGAGTGGATGAAGCAGAGAATCAAATCAATGATTGGAACATAAAGAAGAAAAAGACATCCAATCAGTTCAGCAAGAAGAAAAAAATAAAAAAAAAATCAAGGATAGTGTAAGCAGCCTACGGACAACTTCAAGCATTCCAACATTCATGTCATAGGGGTGCCAGAAGGAGAAGAAAAAGAGCAAGAAATTGGAAACCTCTCTGGAAAAATAACAAGAGAAGACTTCTCTAACTGGTGAAGGAAATAGACATGTAAGTCCGGGAGACACACAGAGTCCCAAACAAGATGGATTCAAAGAGGACCACACCAAGACACATCATAATTAAAATGCCAAATGTTAAAGATAAAGAGAGAATCTTAAAAGCAGCAAGAGAAAAGCAGATAATTACCTACAAAGGAGTTCCTATAAGACTGTCAGCTTATTTTTCAAAAGAAACTTTGAAGGCTAGAAGGGATTGGCAAGAAGTATTCAAAGTGATGAAAAGCAAGAACTTAAAACCTAGATTACTCTATCCAGCAGAGCTATTATTTAGAATTGAAGGGCAGATAAAGTGCTTCCCAGACAAGGTAAAACTAAAGGAGTTCATCATCACCAAACCATTATTATATGAAATGTTAAAGGGACTTATTTAAGAAAAAGATGATCAAAATGATAAACATTAAAATGGCAATAAATACATAACTACCAACAATTGACCTGAAAAACAAACTAAGCAAACAAGCAGAAAAGAAACAGAATCACAGGTCTGGAAAACATTGGCATAGTGGCCAGTTGTGAGGGGGGTGGGTCTGGGGGAATGGGGGAAAAGGTGAAGGTATTCAGACGTACAAATAGGTAGTTACAGAATAGGCAAGGAGATGTTCAGAACAAGTATAGGAAATGAAGTTGCCAAAGAACTTATATGCATGAACCATGGACGTGAACAAAAGAGTGGGGGTGCTGGGTGGAGGGGGAACAAAAGGGGGGGAAATTGGGACAACCGTTATAGCATAATCAATGAAGTAATAAAAAAGAAAAAAGGAACCCCCACGTGCTACAGCGTTTCCAGGCTCCATGCCTCCGCCAGCCCAGCAGTTCTCTTAGCACACAGGCACCTGGGAAACCCCCAGAGCCTGAGCACCCAGCATGCATCCCTGCATTCAACCCACCAGTCATGGAGGTCTTTGGGAGCTCCTAAAGCCACAGGAGGGTGGAGGAAAGCCTTAAGCAGAAACTCAGGCTCGTCTACCTTGCCACCTCCATCTGTCAGGGCCAACTCAAGCGTGTGCTGGATGTAGCAGGCTATTCCTAGAAGCTGGCAGGTTTTCTGAGCTACCCCTGAGAGGCCAACCACTGTCCGGATATCCTTGTGTTCCCCACACTGTCTCCCAGGGTTTTCACCTGGAGCTGGAAGTAGGACACGTGTCTCTAGCTGCTTCTTTTTCCTTGCCCTCTCCTCTTTCACTTTTCGTCTGCCATAGAGGTTTTCCTTTATTTCCTCTTCTAGTCTCGAAGGAGTGTTGTTTGGAGTCGCGATGGCTGAGATGCTGCTAGGCATCATGAATCAAGTTGGGATGAATGGAGGGAGAGAAATAGGAAATATTTCATTTTAAAATTTCCCAAATAGCATCCCTGAAAATAAAAGTATATACTTGTAACTAGGATTTCCCCAAACCACATATCATCCTTGAAGAAGAATGGGGACCATGTGAATCGTACTGTGTACTATTGTTCTGGTTCTCATCTCTCTTTCATCTGGGGACATTAGTCCCACTGGAAGTTTTTGTATTTATTTCTGTGGCTCTTTCTCACGTATTTCTCTAAGTAGTGTGAGCATGTGACCCACCCTCCTCTTGGCCTCTGCTCTCTGGGGAGCCCTGCACATCCCTTTCATGGGCATCCACCATTGACGAGGAGGGTGAGGATGCTCAAGGCCAAGGACGCTGTCTCCAGTTTCCTCTGAAAAGAGAGCTCTCCACATGCTTGATGCATGTCCTTGGGGAACGTGGCTGCTCTGGTTGTGCTGCTGCCACCAGCGCGGAGGGCAGTGCCTCCTACCTGCTTTCTCTCTTGCCCTGGCTGCACTCATGATGTGCAGAACCCTCCCCACAACGGCCAAGGGCCACGAGGAAGTGGCAAGAAGGTCTCACTCTTCCTGGTATTTACACTTCTCATAGACTCTCTGGGGGCTTTTGAGAGTATAGAGCTTATTCAGTATTAAATTGCCACTCATAGCATAGTTCCATTATGGGCTATGACATAGTGGAACAAATCTAACTTGCTGTTCTCCTTTTGGGTGACTGTGATGTTGCTATTGGATCAAGCCTATACCCCTTATCTCCTCTTTTGGGATACTTTTTGTGTGTTTGGTCTTTGAGAGGTTTTAAAATTCCTTATGCAAAAGCATAATTTGTAGGCTCATCCAACTCATTTTAGATACTACATTGTGGTAGTAAATTTATTCTTAATCTGGGGCCACTACCTCCACAAAAAATTTAAATAACTTACAGATTTACATCTTTCTGTTTAAATCTGTAAATGTATCAAGCAATCCCTGGTAAATTTTTGGAGCTCTTATTTCCTGGGTTGTCAAATGATTTCAACCAATTAGAGAAACCCTCGAAACCTTTGAATTCTATGCCCACTCCCCTCAGTCCATGACAATGGAAGTAATTGATTAATCAGTCTCTTTGTGTGAGAATCTCTTCTAGGTAAAGGCTTGTCGTGCTTCTGCTTCTCCTGCTCTTTCTAAAGATGTATCTTAGATTACACCTCCTTTATTAAATTGGCTTGTATGGCTTTTCGAAGTCTTTTACTTTTAGATTGGGGGAAAGTAAATTAAATGTAGTGAGACAGAATTAAGATCCTAAATAATCTATTGGGAGATGGTGCCATCGATTTCAATGGACTCAGAAAGAGCCATTCTCAGGCACCGTGTGGGCTCCTGGTAATAAAAGCAGGAACAAGGAGGAGTCAAATGTTCCTTCAGCAAAATGGTGTCAGTTAGTTCTCAAGGTTCTCAAAAATTGCTGTAAAGTCATCTTAATGTGAGAGACATGTTTTCTTCATGCGAGACTAGTGAACTGAGCCCTCCTAGGATAATTAATTAATTAACCAATAATTTATTAATTCCTACTGTGATGAGATGTCCTTTCCTTTAGTCAGGGAAAAACTTAGCTCCAGGCTTCTGTGGAAGTAAGCGAAGAGCAGCTAAATGAGCACAAGCAAAGGCTATTTTTCAGAGCTTGCAAGGGAGTCAGCTATCATCACTTTTCCTTCTGGCATAGATTCAAAGGCAGGCAGAGGACTGGGGAAAGTTTATAGTGGAAAAAAGAGGGAGGGTTCAGATGTACCCTGAATGGAGGCTGTTATCCTGGGCACACTCTAGGTGGGCAAACTGGAAATGGGGGAGTGCAAGGTATCTGTTGGTTAGGGGTACATATTTAGCCTTCTCTGGTCGGCTCTGAGTTGGAAGCAGGGACAAAAAGTAAAGGAATCCATCAGCGGTTGAGTTCCGGCTGTTTGGGGCTGACTGTCACAGTGGTTACTGTTTGGCTTCCTGGATCAGTTAGTTACTAGAGACAGTGGTCTGACTTCCTACAAGTCTGACAATAACAGGCTAGCTTTCCTGGGCTGGTTTTTGTAGGTCATGGTTTAGAGTTGCTGCAGATGGTTGGTCATAGTTCTTTCTCTATATATAGACTGACCATTGGTTGGCTGGTTGTATATTTAGTCTCTCACTTCACTTGTGGAGGGTCAGACAAAATCAGATTGTACACTGTTTTCCTTCACATGTTATAGCAGTAGAGTTCACCCATCCTTCTGAAGCCCACAGGAGCCCTAGTCAGAATGAAACCTACATAAGCTTCCAGCTAAAGTTGAAGCCATACAAATGTGCAAGAATCAGTTAGGAATAGTGGGCTGGGATTGCCTAAATGGTGGAGGGGGAGGGTGGGATTTTCTGGAGGACGGAGTTGGAACACTGGCCAGGAGACACTTTCTTATAGCTAGGCTGAGGAAAGATGGTGTGGGAGATTTGGGAAGATCAGGGGATGAGTAAGGGAGGGAGTATCTATGTGGGGCAGCCTCCCAAAGCTAAATACTAACCTCTTGAGACCTCTTTCAGTTGCGCTGAGAAAATGGGCTAGGATTAGAGCCCCAGTTCCCAGTCTTCTCTCCGTGATTTGCTTTGTGATGCTTGCCGGATGCCTCAGGAAAGAACTGCTCATCCCTGCACATTAGTGTGGGCTCAGTGGGGGAGGATGGGCACAGTGGTTTTAGAGAAGGACAATGTCCTGATCAGTTGGTTGGGTCCCACATGAGAGAGGGTTGAGGGCTGCCCTCATTCGTTCCATCAGTGAAGACTATTAGATAAAAGGGTCTACAGGTGAGTGGTCATCTCCCTTGAGCAGGAGATTGCAAAGTCGCTTCCCCTGCTCTTCCTTTCAGGCTACTTGGCAAAATAAGGGGAAGCCCAGGCCACCTGGCAATGTTAAAACTATAGCACCCCCCACACAAACATACAATCAAAACCAAACCAAAACACAACCAAAGCTAGCCTCAAGATTGACTTTCTCCAGCTTGTGACTTAGCACTTATTTGAGTATAGCTTACCCCTACATGTAAAAAATGTCCCTGCTCTGGCTTTGATGTAGAAGTTGAAACAAAACATTAAGCCATATTTATTCGCTTTTGATGGGTAGATTTTCTTTGCTTAATATTGTTTGTACTAATCAAAAAATATCTTTCCTTAAGGAAAGTGGTCATAATATTCAAGGCACCAAACTTCTTATAATATTAATGATTTCATAGAATGATTCTTTTCATGGTGAAAAATTCAGATCTGATGTACTCAATAAAAAGAATATTTTTTAGGATTAGTCAAACTTAAACCTTATAGGGTATGACACAGTAAATTATAAAAAAATAGTTCTTCGGATATTTAAGGGCTCATGTTTATACTTTTAGTTCTTTTGAAATATTAACATATAGTTATTCTGTGATGCAACTATAGCTTACATAAAAAAGTGATACAGTTTTCTGATTCAAGGAGTTTTGATAGTGAACTAAATAAAGTTTAATTTCGATGATGAAGTTGAAAGTGAGACTAGGACAACCTTGTTTGAATTAGTATTAGAATTAGTATATTCAAAAGTGAACTATTCCATACATCTGTAGGGACATACATTTGGGAATCAACAGCACAAGTTTACCACAAATACCATGCAAATAACTGGGGACCCAGATAGGTGGCTTTGTGGGCAGGGCAGGATTTAGAGGTCTAAAGAATTTCAGCAAAGACAGAGAAGACAAAACCTCAGACCAAGTGTCCTGGCTTGGGTGGCTGGGTCCCCTGTGAAAAGACAGATGTTCTCTTAAGAATCCTCTGCATATCAAGTTAAAAGAATATGGGCAATACAGCTGAGACAAAGTACTGAGCCTCAAATTATTAGCCTAGAGCTCTTTAAATTCCATCTGCTTTTAATATAGTACTGGATCCAGAGACTGGGATAAGATCACACAGATGAACACAGTGGAGCGGCCTCAGTTTCAAAGACTAAGGGTCTTTTTGTCAGGGTGGCATGAAGCCAAGCAGATCCCAGAGAATACGGGAGAATCTGGGGAGAGCATGATGATTGATGGGGAAGTTTGGGTCAGAGGAACTAACTGCCCCAAACAGTGGTAAATGCTCATCACAGTTTCTATGAGGGAGAGAGTTCACAGTATTGAGCAAATGATTCTAGTGTCTTTAGAAATGCAGCATTGTTATTTGAATATCATTTATGGGATGCACACATCCACTGTTTTCTTATTAATAAGTTTCATTATCAGGCTATGGAACCACTTTGACACAAGCATTCTCTCCCACCCTCTACCTGTGCTATGTGCTGCTGATTGGTGGCATGGATGCAAGCTTGTGCCTTGCTGGATTACCACACAACACATGCATATTTGTATGCAGCCAGGCAGCACATTGGATTGGTTTTCAATTCATGTGACCATTACCTACCAGGTAGGCAATATGAGGGACACAATGTTGTCTTCCCTAATATCCAGTTCCACCACATTAGCTCTCCAGTTATTTCAAAATTATAATTTCCTTACCCCAACACACCTTCTTTCTCACTTTCCACCCTCACTTTTAAGCTCTGATGACATAGAGGATGGTTTATTGTTACCTTCAATTCTTTCCACATCTATTGCCTAATCCATTAATTCCCAATCATTCACTTATTATGTCTCCTTTGCCTTTTGCCAAATTCCAGCAGACTGTACTGTGATCACTTGTTATGTCGCCTGGCAAACCCTGCTGCTAACAGTCTCTCTCTCTTCCTGAAACCACTTTTATTGGGACCGTTCCCTGTTTAAGGTGCACAGTTCTTAAGGTTTCAAGCGGTTTTGCCTTATACTCTAAATCTCTCACCAGTGACCCCTGCTGCCTAGCTTGTTTTGTTTCTATGCTTACTCTATCCTGACCCCTGCAACTAGATAGAACTTTTGCTTGACTCCATGGCCCATGACCCAAGACAGTCTTTCCTCTGCTACATCATTCTAGTTCTACTTGTTAGGCAGAGCCCAGCCTAACACTCAGAATCACCAAGAAGTTCTTCTAGTTGAACTCTAACCCACAGTGATTTTCTCCTTATAACAATTTTCTTTCTTTATCATAAATAATCAGTATTATCATAGAGCTTCTTCAATTTGAAAATAGAAACACTTTCATATATAATCTGTGCTACTATTCAATACTGTCTCTTCAGCTAGTATCCATTAATCTGTTGGTTTAGCTAGTGTATTCAAGCTTTTGAAAAACATTGGAGAGGCTTCTCTTTCCACATTTTGAGTTGAGACTAGTGGTTTGTGTAGGACTAAGCAAGGATTAGATTTTTATTTAATTTTTCAAAGAAAATGTAGTCTTCACCTGGAGACAAGAGATTCCATTGGTGACAGAAATGAAACTAGAACAGTTTTATATACGGACAGAAATGGATTGAGCTAAATGATTATACTTGAATCAAAATGCTTATACTTGAATCAAGTTACTAAACCTCAGAAAATATATAAACTGAATTAAATCAACAGTGACAAAATACATCATGTATTCTCTATCTCATGGATTAGAAAATGATTCGGTTAGATTATTTTGCTTTATTTTCAGAATATATGACAAGTAATAAATTTCTATTTATGAGAGAGACAGTCAGTTCCAGACTTTTTGATTTATTTGGTCATATATTTATAAAGATACATTTACTGGTTTGGTTGAAAAATATTGAAGTTTTCATTCAAAAAAGGGTTTCTATGTTAATTAGCACATAAACATAGAAAGCCATTTTATTATTATTTATTTACTTATTGTTTTATCAACACATCAGTTTATTTATTTTAAAATATTTTTTATATTTCAATTACAGTTGACATGCAATATATTAATTTCAGATGTATAACCCAGTTATTGGATATAACTTACTAAGTGATCATTCCAGTAAGTCTTGCACCCATCTGACACCACACATAGTTATTAGAATATTTTTGACTGTATTCCTTATGCCATAATTTACATCTTCATGACTATTCTGTAACTATCAATTTGTACTTCTTATTTCCTTCACCCCTTTCACCCATCACCCCAACCTCCCTCCCGTCTTTTGTAAACCCAGTAAACCTCAAAACCCCCTCCCCTCTAGCAACTACCAGTTCTCTCTCTGTGTCTCTGAGAATGTTTCAGTTTTGTTTATTCATTTATTTTGTTCTTTAGATTCCACATATATATGAAATCATATGGTATTTGTCTTTCTCTGACTGACTTATTTCACTGAGCATAATATTCTCTAGGTCCATCCATGCGGTCACGAATGGTAAGATTTAAGTCTTTTTTATTATGGCTGGGTAATATTCCATTTTATACAAGTGCTACAGCTTCTTTTATCCACTCATCTATTAATAGGCACTTGGGTTGCTTCCATTGCTTGGCTATTGTAAATAATGCTGCAATGATCATAGGGGTGCATGTATTCTTTTGAGTTAGTTGTTTTAGGTTTCTTCAGAGAAATCCCCAGAAGTGGAATTGCTGGGTCATGAGGCAGTTCCATTTTTAATTTTTTGAGGAAACTCCATACTGTTTTCTATAGTGGCTGCACCAATCTGTATTTCCACTGACAGTGCAATGAGGGTCCCCTTTTCTTCATATTCACACCAATACTTGTCATTTGTAGATTTATTAATGATAGCCATTCTCACAGGTATGGGGTGATATCTCATTGTGATTTTAATTTGCATTTCTCTGATGATTAGTGACATTGAGATCTTTTCATATGTCTATTGGCCATCTGTATGTCCTCTTCAGAGAAGTGTCTATTCAGTTCCTTTGCCCTTTTTTAAAAATTGAATTGTTTGTTCTTTTGGTGTTGAGCAGTATGAGTTCTTTATAAATTTTGAATATTAACCCCTTATCAGATGTATCATTGACAAATACGTTCTCTCATTTAGTAGGTTGTCTCTTCATTTTTTGATTTTTTTTTTTGCTATGCTAAAACTTTTTAGTTTGATGCAGTCCCATTTATTTTTTCTTTTGTTACCTTTACATCAGCAGATATATCAGAAAAAATATTGCTATGAGAAATGTCCAAGATTTTACTGCCTATGTTTTCTTCTAGGGTTTTTATCATTTTGAATCTTACATTTAAGCCCTTAATCCATTTTGAGTTTATTATTGTGTACGGTGTAAGGAGGTGGTCTAGTTTTATTTTTTTGCAAGTATTTGTCCAATTTTCCCAGCATCATTTATTGAATATACTATCTTTACCCCATTATGTATTCTTGCCTCCTTTATCAAATATTAACTGACTATATAGCTGTTGGTTTATTTCTGGGATCTTTATTCTGTTCCTTTGATCTATGTGTGTGTTTTTATGCCAGGCCCATAGTAACCAAAAAAGCATGGTACCGATATTTTATTATCTTTTAAAAACACCCTCATGAAAATCCAAATGTTGTTCAAATAAGGAGGACTATATTTTAATGTTTCTTAAAAAATTATGTTAGCTTTCCATATTACAAGAAATAAAGCACTATTAGCTATCTTACTTAGTGGGGTTTTCTAGGAAGGGTAGGTCCAGAGGCAAGGACTTGTTTCTGTAAGTACAGGTAGACCCCAAGGAGAGCCAGGACATTGCGAAGGCTACGGCAACAGTGGCAGTCGTCCTCTCCAGTGTTACGGTGCATCTGCACATTTGTCTGTGCCAGCTACTACCGACCATCCTTATGGATCCTACTTACTTATGCCTTCTGCTGTTGGAGTGTCTCTGTTGCCTCTGGGCTTCTGTTTACTGCCTTCTCTCTGTATATCTTCACTGTTATCCATCCTGATGTCTGTTGACCTTTTGAAGTTATGTCAAACTTTTCAAAAAATAATCTGTCAGACTCTATTTTATCACCCCCTTCTTGTGCTAAGGCTTTCTATAGCCTGCTGTGGTTTGGGCATCAGTCCTTGGTCCAGTCGAGTGTGGTCAGAGAGGGAGGGATCGTGTTCAAACCAGGACCTTACCAGGTTGCATTTTATTGGTAAATTTATTTTAGGCTAGAGTTGGCTTCGTAGGACTAGGAACGTCATTTAATCAGGATCCCAGAATAGATAGATATCGTATGCTGCAACTTCATGCTGAGAAATTCGTAAAGCTAATCTAAAAGCCAGAATATCATGCTATTTATTTAAAATGAGAAATTTAGCTGTCATGCAAAGCAGATATTTGTGTCTGCCTGGCCAATTCATTTTTTTTCCCTGCAGGCAGAGCTGAACCATGCTCAGATTAGCCAGACCACTGGCCAGAGTGAAAAAACTCCAAGGTGGTCTAACCAGCTTTGGATTTCTGCATGTGACCCCTCACACAACTGGCCAAATGGAATTGGCTGCACTTTTGATTCTATAGGTCAGTGCTTGTAGAGACTTCCTGAATGTAAGTTTCCTTCTGCAACTTAAGTTGAAATAAAAATCAGTTCCTGCCAGCATCAATCTATCTCTTTTGAGTTCTTTTCCAGTGTAAACAACCATGTTGCATTTGGGTTAAAACGCAGTTTTGAACTCTGAGACCTCCTGGTCTCTTAGAGTATAAAGCAGTGACGATTTGACTCTGGCTTTTCACTATTGCTCACCTTGGGGCAGGGCCACTCTTTTGCCCTAGGTGTTCTGGCTTTCCATATATGTTATACCTTCATCCATATTAAACTGGGCTGCCTAAAAGCCTGTTCCGGGTTGGTGGATGGTGGTACATTCAAAATCAATCTCTTCCCCAAATGCTCGAGAATATTAATTTAATAGGATCATTAATTTAATGTGACCAATCTAATTTATTGAAGACTTTGATTTGCCACAATGCCTTAAATCATCCATGCATTTCTAAGCTAGGAACCTTTCTACTATTTTAAGAGGTATTTCCATATTTCTGATCTGATCCATTAACTGTTGGTTCATTATTCATATGGTGCTACAGGAAATTGTTTAAATAGAAGGCCCTGATTGAGTTCAAAGCCTATTTCTTGGATAGCCAAATTATTTCAGCTACTCACAATTCTCCTTATGCCTTTCTTTAGTAACTTGAAGCCTGGTTGGGGTCTTAGTGCCAGGATCTAGCATTCTGTCTGACACATGGCTGGCACTTAGTTGAGGTTTTTCAAATGTGAAAGTTCTCTGTTGCTAGAATATCCTGGTGATTTTCATAATAGCTACCTTGAAGATAGATTTAAGGAGTTAGTAAATTCAGCAGAGGAGTTAGCTTAAATCCTTTAATGTGTAGAATTACACTATCACTGTGAGATAAATCTTTTTCTATTGAGGATATGATTTCAATATTGATTCAGTTTCATATTTGAGAGAAAATTGACAGAGTATCAGTCTACATTGTAAGAAAATGTTATAGTATATTGCTTAAGTATTTGGATTTGAACACTCTATCAGGAAGTATGAAATAATAATCGGGCCAGCAAATGCCATGGTCTGTCTGCTTACTGTGATTAAAAAAAAAAGGTAAGGCTCCTTTGACATATTTGCTCTACGTGATATTATCCTTAATTTCTAGAAAGATGATGATGACCTTTGCTCTTCATAAGAGAGTGGTGTTTTGACATCTTTCAATGACTTCATATACATATATATTAATAAAATGTATATATATTCATATAATGTGTATACACACACGTGCACACACGCACACACACACATATTCTTCTCTGTAGCAGTCAATGAGTAAGGCAATTGCTCTCTCTTTTTAAGAGACATTATCTACTATTAGCTGCAATACAAAGTATGCTCTTCTATACTATCTGGTATACTAATTAAATCGAATGAGGTGGTGAGAGCCTATTCACGGTGTTGGAGCTAATGACCCAGTGCATTAGTAGTGATAGAGAAGGCGCATTTGAAGATGAATGTCTTGTTTTAATTGCACTATTGTACCATTGAATACAGAGAGTGACAGTTCTTTCAAATTGTCTGTTAAGTAAAGTCTGTCATTATATGAATGGTAAAATATCATCTGTGTCTCCAGACTAACTAATATTTAGTAAACACTTCCCTTTGTTGATTATATCTATTCAGGGACTGTAGAAGCAGCGCTGCTAATGTAATTCTAAATGGGTATTGATACCAATTATGGTTATTATACTGTTAGAAAATTAGGCAATATGGGAGCCTTAGAATTACATTGAAAAAGATGATATATATGTACTTTTTAAAAAGTAGCAGTACCAATTAACAACGACTAAAGCCTGTATTCAAATCCTCGTGACAAAATAGACATAGAAATAAATAACATATCATTTAGGAAAGTGAGCTACTCAAGAGTGGGACTTTGTTTTCTTGTTAACTGCAGTATCTCCAATGCCTAGAAGAATGCCTAGCACATAGCATGTTATCATAAATATTTGTTGAATGAATAAAAGTCATATATAGTGTTCTAAGACCTAATTTCTCATAAGTACTTAAGGTTTATTTATGTCTCAGGCTCTTTTGGGCTGCTATGACAGAAATATCATAGACTGGTGGCTGTAACAACAAGAAATTGGTGATTGGAAGGTCAGGATTAGAGGGCTGGCAAATCCGGTGTTTAGCGAGACTGCTTCCTGGTTCATAGATGGCTGTCTTTTATGCAGTAACTTTAAATGGCAGGCAGGGGAGGGAACTCACTGGGGTTTCTATTTTATAAGAGCACTAATCCCACTCTTGAGACCTCTACCCTCATGACCTAACCTCTTCACAAAGGCCCCGTCTCCAAGCACCGCCACATTAGGGGATAGGTTACAACATATGAATAGTGGAAGGACACCGATATTTGGTCTCTACCATCTTCAGAGCTATTTATTGTCTTGGTTCATTAGGATTGGAGTTGAGACATAATATTAAAAATCGACCTCAATTTATTCACCTGTTTGAGTGCCTGTCCTCAGATATTAAGCAGTATTGGTTCTCTGTTACAAATTTGAGAAATTAGGTTTTAAGAAGTTAGGAAATTTGGCCACAGTCATATGGCTGTGGAACAATTTGGTTGTCCTGTGGTCTTCCTCATACTTTCAGCTGTCACACCCATGTGCAACATCCCCCACCCAAAGCTAAGGTAGGTAACAGTGTCATGGCTTCATTCATAAAAGAAATAAAATCAGAATATTACATCAATACATATGTAACTGATAAGTTTAATAAAACTGTGAGTGAGGTTTAATAAAACCATGAGTGAGGTTTGTATCACTGAAACTTTGTACAGTAAAGAAACTGAGGTAATTTGCCTTCAGTAAGCAGTGGAGTATTAGAGCATAATGAAGAGACTTTCACAGATAGAATTATTATTACTATTTTTAACGATTTTATTTATCTTGTTTTTCCTGGCTGGGGTAGCTCAGTGGATTGAGCATCAGCCTGCGAACCAAAGGGTCGTTGGTTCGATTCCCCAGTTAGGGCACATGCCTGATTGCAGGCCAGGTCCCCAGTGCAGGGCATGCAAGAGGCAACCACACATTGATGTTTCCCTCACTCCATTCCCCCCTGTCTAAAAATAGATAAATAAAATGATTTATTAAACATGGATTGATTGTCTCTTGCACACCCCCAACTGTGGACCTGGCTCACAATGCAGGCATTTGCCTTGACTG
Organism: Mormoops blainvillei; assembly: GCA_004026545.1. NCBI lineage: Eukaryota > Metazoa > Chordata > Mammalia > Chiroptera > Mormoopidae > Mormoops > Mormoops blainvillei. Next base: position 90,820 of record PVJD01003578.1, read on the forward strand.
GGAATCGAACCGGCAACCTTTTTGGTCTGTGGGATGAAGCCCAATCCATTGAGCCACACCATCAGGGACAGATAGAATTATGAGGACAATCTGATATCTAAAACATTAGACCTGATGGAAAGGAATTTATATGTCTGAATTGATGTGATATCCTAAGTTTGATTGCAGTGACAGATGACCCCAAATTTCTGTATGTTTCAACAATGTTTAGGTGGCATTCAGGTTGGGTGTATCTCTGAAACATATGCTAAAGAAGCAGCCCTGGGGTAAAGGAATAGTTCCTTTCTGGGATCTGCCATACCCTAGGCAGAAGGAAAGGAGAAAGACAGCCAACAGAAATATGCAATGTTCTTAGAGCTCCTGCTCCAGCGGGATATACGTCACTTCCATTCACATTCTATTGGCCAAATCAAGTCATGTGATCAAGATCAACTCCAGTAGAGCAATGAGGTATATTCATCCCATTCATTCCCATTATAGGTACTGCAATTCACATGGCAACAAGTGGCAATCTAGGATTCCTCTTGTGGAAAGAAAGAATAAGTCATTAGGAACATCATACATTCTACTACTCCAGCTGTATTAGTTCCCTAGGGCTGCCATAACAAAGCAGCACAAACTGGGTAGCTTAAGATAACAGAAATGTATTCTATCACAGTTCTGGAGGCCAGAAGTTAGATATCAAGGTGTTATCAGGGTCATGCTCCCTTTGAATAAAACCCTTCCCCACCTCTTTCTAGCTTCTTCAGTGGTAGTTGCCAATTCTTGGCATTCCTTGGCTTGTAGCTGCACCATGCCAATATCTACCTGCTATCATGTGGTATTTTCCATGTATGTCATTTTCTACATATAACATTGTCATCTTATAAGGACACTGATTATATCATATTAGCAGGGCACCCTATGCATCTTAGCTCATCTTAACTTGTTTCTTTTTGCAAACAACCTATTTCTAAATAAGGTCACATTCACAGGCACCAGGAATAGGACCTCAACATATCATTTGAAGGCACACAATTCAACCCATAACACTATCCCAGTTTTATTTCCCACCTCCTGTAATGCATTCAGGCTCTACCTCTCATCCTCATTCCAAACCACTTTGGTTCTGAAATCTCTAATTTCTGCACTTCTATTGACCGATATCTCGTTCGCATCTTTTTCCAGTGCCTTCAGTGTCATAATCTAATTGGACAGTGTTGATACAAGTATAACCATTTAGTTAAATTTATTCCTGTCCTCGTATAATCTAATAGGACTAGATGAAGAGAGATCAATGGATTTTAGTATAATAGGATATGAAAAGTGCACTGATGTGATTTTAGATTCTGCACTGCAACCAGTCTTTGAGAAACTACCACTTGACCACTTTACATTATTGCAAACAATAATATCCACAATTGTCTGGCATGGCTAGTAAAATGTTTACTAGCCTTTACACAGCATATTTCAATAGAATGAATGCCAAAACAGGAGAATCCAGTTATCTTGTATTAAGCCTAATATTAAAGTGAATTGCAAAGAAAATGTAAAGTAATGTCACTCTTGTCACTAAGTTACTTTTTCATCTGGAAAATATACATTTGTTCATAAAATACATTTTTCATGTTAATATGTAACAGCTTTACCATTATTTTAAGTAGAGCGCTAAATAAGCATTTTAAAATGTCTCACTTTTAATCCCTTATACAGTAAATATATAGATAGATATAACCAACATCACTAAAAGACATTTGGGATTTTTAATAACAAAAAAGTTAGAGAACCACGGATGTAGAAATCCCAGGAAGCATTGGCATATGATAAGGCCAATAAACTTTCCTTCTTATTAGAAGATATAAAAACCATTAGACCAAAATGTTGGTGACCAAACCCATAAATCTCTCTTCCACTTCCCCCTCCAATCCTCCTTCCATCTTTTATTCCTTCCTACCTTGGATTTCCCTCCCCTGTGGCCTGAACCGGCCCAGCCGCTCTGGCACACACCATCCTGGGTATGGCCTATTGTTCACCTCCTCTCTTCTTTACCTTCCCCCATCCTTCTGTACTGGCTCCATTCTTAGCAGCCTTTTATTCACATTTAGTTCTCTCTCATCAAAACAAAAAGACACTTTTAAATTCTTACCTTTCTCCCTATGTATTTGTGTTTGTTCATCATTTTTTTCTTCCTTTTTATGACATCACTCTCCTGCTTTTCTTCCTATCTCTGAGAGAGTTTCTTTGCCAATTCCTCCTCATCTACCTACCCTTTCAATACTGGTGTTCCCTTGGTCTCTGTCTTGGAGCTTTGTTTCTCCACTACTCTATTCTACTGATACAATCAATCTCATCTACCTCTTGGTTTCAATTATTATCAACATGTTAATGACCCAAATCTCTACCTTCCACCTAGTCCTTACTCTTGAGCTTGAGTCCTATATATTTCAATGACTTATGTAATATCTTTCCTAGGATATCACCAAAGCACTCGAAACTCATCCTGTTCAGAACTCAACTAAACATTTTATTTTTGAGACACCCTCCTCAGTGAGTGTCATACTAATTAGAAACGTGGATGCTACATCGCTATAGCTTGATTGAATCAGAGTTCCAACATGTACTGTGTGAATTACAGCAAACTACTTATCTTGTATGCTTCAGATCCCTAATTTGTTTAATGTGAATAATAGCAGTCATATGTATCTTAAAATTTCATTTTATTAATGGGATGATATGTTGGGGGCTGAGAACAGTGCTAGACAAATAGAAAATGTCAATGAATGTCAGCATTATTTTTGACCCTGTTGCTCCAACATGAAATGTGTTGTCATTCTTGAAATATCCAATTCCCCAACCCCCCCTATTTATATCCAATTGGTCATCGCCAAATCATACTGATTTTCCAACTAAAATCTTCTTATGAACAGCAATTGTCATTACTACAATCTTCATCCCATTTCTGGACTGGAAAACAACTGGCAACTGATTTTCCTAATCTCTTCCTGTCCCCACCTCCCAGTCTTCACAGTACAGCCAAAGGTACTTGTTACCAATAATCTGATCATGTCATTATCATTCTTAAAACCCATTAGTGAGTAACTCCCTCATTAGTGCTAGTAGCAGGGCTGAGCTCTCCAATATTATTTGTTGGGTTGGCCAAAAACTTTATTTGTTTTTTCCATAAGATGGCTCTAGGAGCACTTAGTTGTATTTAACTTTGTTTGAAACAATTTTGTTAGATCATAGCTGTCATTTAAAAGAAACACTTATCAATATTGAATTTTTGTGTAGCCATTTTAAAATTGAAGATGGAAGAAAATACGCAACATTTTTGGCATATTGTGCTTTATTATTTCAAGAAAGATAAAAGTAAAACTGAAATGCAAAAAAAAAAAGAAAGAAGATTTGTGCAATGTCTGGAGAATGTGCTATGACTGACTGAACATGTCAAGAATGGTTTGTAAGGCTTTGTGCTGGAGATTTCTTGCTGGATGATGCTTAATGGGTTGACCAGTTGAAGTTGATAGTGATCAAATCGAGGCATTAAATTGAGAACAATTAACATTATACCATGCAGGAGAAGGCCAATGTATTCAAAATATCCAAACAATAAAGTTATTGGTGAAAATGAAAAATTACTACAAACAACTATGTGCTAAGAAATTTGAAAACCAGGGTGAAATGGGCACATTTCTAGAAAAAATATAATCTTCCAAAGCTGAATGAAGAAGAATCAGAAAACCTGAACAGACCAATAATAGCTGGCAAAATTGAAGCAGTAATAAAAAAACTCCAGGTACACAAAAGCCCTGGACCAGATGGTTTCACAGTAGAATTTCATAAAACATTTCATAAGGAGTTAAGCCCTGTCCTTCTCAGACTATTCCAAAAAATCCAAGAAGAAGGAAGACTCCCAAACTCTTTTTATGAGGCCAGCATCATCCTAATCCCAAAACCAGATAAAGACACAACAAAGAAAGAAAACTATAAGCCAATATTGCTGATGAACATAGATGCTAAAATCCTCAACAAAATATTGGCAAACTGCACCTAGCAATACGTTAAAAAGATCATCCACCATAATCAAGTGGGATATATCCCAGGGATGCAAGGATGGTACAATATTTGCAAATCAAGGAATGTATCAGATCACATAAACAAAAGGAAAGACAAAAGTCACATAATCGTATCAACAAATGTCGAAAAAGCATTTGATAAGGTACAGCACCCATTTATGATAAAAACATTTAGTAAAGTGGGAATAAAGGGTGCATACCTCAACATAATAAAGACTATATATGAGAAACCTACAGCCAATATTTTACTGAATGGGCAAAAACTAAAAGCTTTCCCACTAAGATCGGGAACAAGACAAGGATGTCCACTTCTACCAGTTCTATTCAACATAGTATTAGAAGTCCTAGCCACAGTCATCAGACAAGAAAAAGAAATAAAAGCCAAATTGGAAAGGAGGAAGTAAAACTGTCATTGTTTAGAGATGACAAATAGTGTACACAGAAAACCCTATAGACTCTACCAAAAAACTACTCGACCTAATAAGTGAATTTGGCAAAACAGTGGGATACAAAGTCAATGTGCAGAAATTGAAGGCATTGTTGTACACCAACAATGAAATATCAGAAGCAGAAATCAGGAGAAAAATCCCAGGTACTATAGCAACAAGAAAAATAAAGTACTTAGGAATAAACCTAACCAAGGACGTTAAAGATCTATACTCAGAAAACTACACAATCCTGAAGAAAGATATTAAAGAAGACACAAATAAATGGAAGTATATACCATGCTCATGGATTGGAAGAATAACATCATCAAAATGTCCCTGCCACCCAAAGCAATTATAGATTCAACACAATCCCTATTAAAATACCAATGACATATTTCACAGATACAGAACAAACATTTCAAAAATTTATATGGAACCATAAATGACCCAGAATAGCTGCAGTAGTTTTGAGAAAGAAGAACAAAGTAGGGGGGATCACAATACCTAACATCAAACTATATTATAAGGTCACTGTAATCAAAACAACCTGATCCTGGCCAAAGAACAGACACATAGATCAATGGAACAGAACAGAGAGCCCAGAAATAAACCCATGTCCCTATGGTCAATTAATATTTGACAAAGGAGGCAAAAGCATAAAATGGAGTAAAAATAGCCTCTTTAGCAAATGGTCTTGGGAGATCTGGATAGTTACATGCAAAAAAATGAAATTCGACCACCAACTTAGACCACATACAAAAATAAACTCAAGATGGATAAAAGACTTAAATGTAGGTTGCAACACCATCGAAGTCCTAGAGGAGAACATAGGCAGGAAGATCTCGGATATTCCATGCAGCAATATTTTCACTGATTTATGTCCCCTAGAGCAGGGGACATAAAAGAAAGAATAAACAAATGGGACTTCATCAAATTAAAAAGCTTCTGCATGGCTAAAAAAAAAAATCAACAAAATGAAAAGGGAACCAACCATATGGGAAAATATATTTGCCAATGATACCTCAGACAAGGGTTTGATCACCAAAATATATAAAGAATTCGCAGGACTCCACTCCAGGAAGACAGACAATCCAATTAAAAAATGGGCAAAAGACCTGAACAGACACTTCTCCAAGGAGGACATACACAGGGCCCAGAGACACATGAAAGGATGCTCAGCATCACTAGCCAGCAGAGAGATGCAAATTAAAACCGCATTGAGATACCACTTCACACCAGTCAGAATGGCCATCATAAACAAATCAGCAAACAACAAGTGCTGGCGAGGATGTGGAGAAAAGGGAACCCTAGTACATTTTTGGTGGGAATGCAGACTGGTGCAGCCACTGTGGAAAACAGCATGAAAAATTTCCTCAAAAAACTAAAAAGGGAACTGCCTTTTGACCTGGCAACTCCACTGCTAGGATTATATCCTAAGAATCCTGAAACACCAATTCAAAAGAAGTTATGCACCCCCATGTTCATAGCAGCACAATATACAATAGCCAAGAATTGGAAGCAACCTAAGTGCCCTACAGTAATGAGTGGATCAAAAAACGATGGCACATTTACACAGTGGAACACTACACACCAGAAAGGCAGAAGGAGCAACTACCCTTCACAATAGCATGGATGGAACTGGAGAGCAATATACTAAGTGAAATAAGCCAGGCAGTGAAAGACAGATGCCATATGATCTCACCTATAAGTGGAACCTGATCAACAAAATAAACAAGCAAGCAAAATATAATGAGCAACACTGAAATAAAAAACAAACTGACAGCAACCAGAGGGGAGGAGAGAGGGGGATAACAGGGGAAAGGGAGGGGAAGGGTCATCAAGGAACATGCATAAAGGACCCATCAACAAAGCCAAATGGGGGGAAGGATTGAGGGTGGGAAGTGGTGGTGGGAAAATGTTGACATTGGGGTGGTAGGATGGGGTGCAAGGTAGAGGGGATAAAGTGGAGAAAAAAATGAGACAACTGTAATAGCATAATCAACAAAATAAAAGAAATGAAAATATATGTCTTTTATTTTATGGAGAAAACTAAATGGACTTTCTGACCAACCCAACAGAACAATGAGGTAAGAGACCCCGGAAGCCACTGCGGCTGAATGGCTGTCCTACTCCTCCAAGGAAAGTAGAGAAAGCATCTGATTCTGTCCGCAGTCCCAGTGGGAGCCTCCTTAGATCTGAGGAGGAAGATCTATCTGTCTCATATTCCTTTTTCCTCATGACTCTTTCAAAAAAGTTCAAAACCTCTGGATGAGAGGCTAGAATAATTAAGGGAGTCTAAATGGAAACAGACCACTCACATAATCAGGTGGGAAGATACATGGCTTGGGGAAGCCAGAAAGTTAAAGGCTGATTGTTTTATCTCTTTGCTCCATTCTTGCTGAGTGATACGGCTTACTAATGTCACCAGAGCAAAACTGAAATTGAAAGACACACTCGTATTTTTTACTTTGTTAAATGTTAGTATCATAAAACCAAAACAAAAGGGAAAAAAAGGATTTATTTTTAGTTGAGAATTTCACCTAGAGCTTTGTGTCTCCACAAGAGAAATAGTAAGAATGAAATAGACCAACATGTTTGGCCTGGGGCTCATTTTCCTAACAATTAAATTGGGCTTCCTTCACACGGAGACATTTCCTGTCTGAAGCAGTCTGCCCACTCAGTGTGAGAGGATTAGCTGATTATCTTTCTATAATCAAGGAAAAGACCTTCAGGTGATCTGGCTTGCAAGACAAACCTGGCTGTGGGAGAGGAAGCTTCAGGGCTAAGAGAAACAGGCAGGAGAGAAAGCCAGGGGAAGGAAACGCGGAGCAGAAAATGAACCAGCAAAACCCAAGGTGCGCTGGGAAAGCACTGCTGGCATTATTCTCTGCGGCGACCCCGGGCTCCTTCCCCCTGTGGGGAACTGAAGCTGCTCACCGCATCCGAACAAGCAAGTGTTGTGTGCTCCTCAGGAAAATGTCACACTAAGGGGACACTGTCACGGCATTCTATTATGAAAGCTTTGAATATTTTGTGTACTGCCTAGTTTTATAAAAAGAAGAATGTAGGGGAGATCCTGAGACATAAAAGAAAACCGCACTGGCAAGAGAAACTTTATTCAAGACAATTGGAATAGGATAGGCAGGGTGAATGCAACTCTCCTGTGACAAAAGGCAGGAGTGTTTGAAGTGCTGACACGAGCTAGTGGAAATTATTGGGAGATGCCAGGGGGGATGCTGGTCGAGGTGATTAGGCGATCTGTGCTTGCTAATTGGTGCTTATTGGAGTTAAGCTCCTATCCCTCCTCAGAGACTGGAAGATAGAGATGCTGCCTCCTTTGATGATTACATTTCAAAGGAAGGGCTTCCAGGTCCTTGAGAAAGACATTCCTGGGTTGTAAAACTTTTAAAAAGATTTACTCAGAGGGGCAGGGGAAGAATCTCAAAGGGGCAGAGAAAGATTTTACAACAGAAAGTTTTCTAAAGTAAATGCTTTAAAGTAAAGGGATGTCAGGGGTCTGTAGCCTGGAAGACGAGTTTCTAAAATTTAGTGAAGCTGAGGGAAATCTTAAATTCACCTTTGTTAAAATAGGTTAGGTGTCTGATGGTGTGTTTAAGAGGCCAGTGAGATCAGGTAAACATTGAAATGGTTGCTTCTCTAAAAGTCAACTCACTGACTTCAATAATAAAGGGAGTGTATTGGTTCCTGTACCTGAAACTTGAAAATAAAGTTTGGTTTGATCCAAGGCAGACATTTTCTTTTTGTTAATATTTCTGCCTTGTTTCCTTTATCCTGACACCAGTGTGAGGGAGGTTATCACCTTGGAGTTTCAAGATGGCTACCAGCAGTTTCAAGGGCTAAGGCATCCTTGTTCACACCCAACAGAAAAGAGAGTTTGGGCAGCAACTCAGGGAAAAGAAGGAGTTTTGTTTTTTTCTTTTTTAGAAGCTCAATAAATATTCAGTTCTTACTGGCTCTTGTTGAATCACATGTTTATCCCTAAAGCAAACACGTGGCCAGGGAGACGGACTTTGCTGATCTCTTTGAGTTAGAGGTAGGTTTGGCTGAAAATAGGGACGAGATGTGGATTAGTTTGCTTGGGCTACCATAACCACATACCACAAACTGGGTGACTTAACACAACACAAATGTATTCCCTGACAGTTTTGGAGGCTAGAAATTCAAAATCAAAAATGTTGGTAGGACAATGCTCTTGAAGGCTTTTGGGAATTTATGGCATGCCCTTCTCTTAGCTTCCGGTGCTTCCGGCAATCCTGGCATTCCTTAGCTCACAGCTGCATAACTCCAGTCTCTGCCTCCATTGCTACATTTCATTCTTATTCATGTGCCCGAGTTTCCCTCTTTTAATAAGGACACCAGTTATATTAGATTACGGCCTACCCTAATGATCTTATCTTAATTGATTATGTTTGTGAGCACAAATCACAGGAGTGACTTGGAGGACTTTTCCTCTCCTTTGTGTGCCTGAAACGTTACCCTTTTCAGGGAGAACCAGAAGTGGAAGGATCAGACATCTTATAAGAGATCGTTATCATTAACTCCTTCCCTACTTGTTTGCTTACAGTACAAGTTGTATAATTCTGCTCTGTGATTATCTTGAGTGTTTAACTTTATTCTATTTACCATTCACAGAATGTTCACTAGATGTGTGTTTTATTTCATAAATGAAAATAATCCTTTAGGCTATTTTTTTTTTAAATAACATTCTCTTTTAACTTGAAGCCAGCTCACTTACCCTTGTTTATGCTGAAAACCTCATCTTCTGCAGAACTCCCTTTTGATAATTAAATAACTGGTCTCGCTCCTTGCTTTTCTGGACCTGGAGGCTTATCCGGATTCGGTAGCTGGTTTTGCTGCAGATGATAAGATAAAACCACTTTTCACTCTGCTTTCCAGTCTCCTTAGATGATGCACGTGGACCGGTAGATCCCACAGGACACACCAATTGTGAAGTCAACCAAAAAGCTCAGTGAGGGCTTGTTTCATTCACTTTTGAAGAGGAAGCATTGGCAATATTGTAAATAAATGAAAACTGGTGACTCCTCAAAAGAAATGATTCCCTCGGTCTATGAATACAATGGCTTATCCTTTCAGGAATGTCCATTATTTTTCCATTTCGCTTCCTAAAAGAACATCATTCTCTTCTCACAACACATGGAGTTGGTGCTAAGGGTTTCCTGGTGCTGGTGGTGGATCTGGGGACTGGGCTGAGGTCCGTAGGGTCTTTCCCCTGCTCAGCGAGGCAGTGCTGTGGGCACCCCTCTGCCCTCAGTGGCCATCCTTACCCAGCCCCTGGAGAGCAGGACTGCATGCTGGGTTCTGCTCTCCTCACCCTGCAGTAGGGGGACAGGTTCCCAGGGGCCTTGGGGCCAGGTCGCTGTGCTACCTGGGGAGTCACAGTCCAACATGTATCACCTCTGACACACACATTCCTGCACGCAGGAATGCGGCTGTCCTTCTGACACTCTGGGCCAAAGTCGAGGATGAATTACTTGGAATCAGTTTGCCAATGACAGGGACTGCAAACCTGATGATTCACTCAATTCTTGAGGAAAAATCAATTGTGTCAAATCACCTTGCAGTATGATAGGAAACATTGTGAACACAAGTCAATTCAACATTAATTTAGTACTTTGTATTTGACACTGCTTGACACTGAGCTAAATCTGACTGTCTTGCCTCATAAAACAAGCATGATGGGCTGCACTTTTATCATTTTACTACTACCTACCACTTTTTATACCACTACCACCACTACCCACCCTATAACCATGACTACTGCTACTTCTATAATTCCTAGGTAACTTTTATAAGGCATTCAGTATATGACAGATGCTGTTCTGATAATTTTCATTTAATATTCACAACAGCTCTTACAATAGAGGAACTATTAATATGTCTATTTTACAGATGTACAAATTAAAGCACAAAGTAGTTAAGCAACTTGCTCAAAGTCACATAGCTAATAAGTGGCAGAATAGGGATAGAAGTTCTAGCTTCTGCCCTGTACTCAGCCTCCAATTCATACCACCTGACATGGAGTTGATGCATCAAGGGAACATTTACTCTGCATGTTTTAGCGTGTCCATGTAAGCAATATGAGCAATTTGATAGCATGAGCTAAATATACAATTATATTGTTTGGTTTCCTTCCAGTTATTTGAATTAAATGGGCTCCCTGTTTTTAGTGGTCCTGTTTGCTTCTTGAGGCCTTCCATTCCCACTCTCCCTACCTGTCCAAGAACCAAATGGGTTTACTTATTCTTATAGGGTCAGTTCATCTTCCACTCACCAGGTGAACAACTGGGTTATCTGCTCAGTGCCCTCCTCTTGCTGTTCCTTTCCTCTTCAGTGCAATATGGTATTGCTCTTGACAACTGGTCCCCATGATGCCACATGCTCATTTTCTGCTGTCATTATGTCGTATAGGCTCATTCACTCAGCAAATGTTTTTAGTGATTGCATGTTATGCGCCAGGCCCTGTGCTGTGCTGCCAGTGTGACCACAAAGATGATCAAGAGAGACAAACTCTCTCTTTATGGAGCTTACATTCTAATAGGAGAGGCTGACAGTAAACCTGGAAGCGGCTAGCTAACGAAAGCACCTGCAAATCATTATTAGTGCTTGAAGAAGCAGGAAATAATGGGACCTGAGTCTATTGAGAATAATCAGGGAGGACATCTGTAAAGAGGTGCCATTTAAACTGAGATCCGCAATTATGAAACTGCTCTAAAATTTGGTTACGATGATGATTGCACAACTCTGAGAATATAGTAAAAAGCCATTGACTTGTATACTTCAGTCAAGTGAACATTATGATATGTAAATCATATATCAATACGCTGCGTAAAGAAAAAAAAAAAAACAGGTTCTGACATCCAACAAATAAATGACCAGAAGAAGATGGCTCTGTATTTTCTGCTTTTGTGTCTTTTGAAGATTGGATAAATTGGGTCAATGCCTAGTTTTTCCCATTGATTTGAGATTTGGCTTTTTTTGAGTGGGTTATCATTTGTTCAATTGTGTTGCAGCTTTCATACTCCGATGGGTATTTTCTCTCTGTTGTTCCCCATCCCCGTGAGTTTATGCCCTTGAAAAATTCCCTTTGCTACCTATGGTTTTGGTGAAGTTCAGGAGAAAGGGAAATTGGTTGTGTTTACTTAATCTGTAATCTCCGAGAACTCCCGCTACGTTTTCTACATAGTTACTACTTATGTATATAAATGCTATTGTTCTGTTTGCCAACCACAACACTTGATTTTTTATGACTTCTAATAGTTTTTAAAATTTCCTAGGATTTTCTGAGTATATAATTACATCAAATGCATATTAAAATCCTGTCTATATCTTGCCAATACTTATGTTTTATTTCTCTTAGCCATTGCATTGGCTAGAACTTTTAGAAAAAGTAAAATAATAACGGTGATAGAGGGCATCTTTGAGTCCTTTTTCCTGAGGGTTAATGGGGATGCTTCAAAGGTTTCACCATAAACCATGGCGGTTTGGTTTGAAATACATCTTTACAAAAAAGAAAACAAAACAACAAACTGAGACCTGAATGATGGGAGAAGCTAGCCACATAAAGAGGCGGGAGAAGAGCATTTCGCTCAGGGTAAGTTAGGGGAGGGAAGGGAGGCCAGTGTGGTGGTGCTTGCTGAGCCCGGGGAAGGGCAGATGGGGCGGAGCTGCAGAGGTAGGCACGCCCTATCACATAATGATTTCTAGAACATGCGAGCAGGGTAAACAAGAAACAATTCCTTGCTATCTCTGGTTAATTTCTTGACTTAAAGACGTATTTGAAACTGCACTGGTCACCTCTTCCTAGCTCTCAGGGCGGCCACCTCCACTGCCCACTACTCTTACCTCTGACAGACTGGATTAGCTCACTGTAGGGCAGTGGTGGGCACTGGGAAAGGGAGTACTGCTGTTTCTTGAGACCCTGATGTGGCTCTCAATTTATTGTTGGCTCGGGCAATCTGCCCTGTGGTCTTCTACCACAGGGTTGCTTTGTCCTTCGCGGGGTGGCTCCTCTCCCTGCCCGCCTCCGCTGCTGCCGTTCTTCGGGTGAGCTCACAGCCAGTACCCTGAGCTACCCTCTGCATTATCTCTGGAGTGTGAAGAACATCTGGATCCCAATGTTCGATACATATCATTTCTGGTTGCCTCTCTCTGATTCGTTATGGGACACTGCAATTTTTATTTCACTGTTGCTATTTTATTTTGGAGTAAATCTTCCCTAAGATATTTGATATTTTTCTAAATTATTCTTTAGGCAGTATGATACAAGCCCCCTGCTTGGGCTAAAATTTTCTAATTGTTTTTCATATTATCGTCATGGATTTTCAGGCTGAGGTGGGGAGGTGTATAAGGGAAGCCAGGCAAACAATGTGACCTTTATCTGCTCTCTTTCTCTCTCCTTCCTCTCGCTCCAAATCCTACGAGGACCACTTACCCAGGAAGGTATTTCCCCTTTTCTGTACCACCTGCCTCTCTATACAATGGCTTCCAGTGAAGCTTTATGCTCTGACCACCTTGCTTTTGATGAGTGAAGTGAAGCTTTGGGAAATTAGACTTTTTCCTTTCTTAACAAACACTAGCTGTGTTATCAGCAATAATCTAAGTGGAAACACAAAACCAAGTGATGACTTCTAAGTTCCAGGCTGGGTCCAGCCCTTGCTACGGGGGAGCCATGCCCTTGATTCAGTGGGTGAGTAGCTATATGGAGCAGGGCAACATGATTTACATGGAGTGAAACAATGATCAGTTTAGTTTCTTAAAGGAATTACTTCCGTTACCTGTGTGGAGAAGGTTTTAGGCTGAGCCAGGCTAGCTGGCTGACTGCTGGGCCGAAGCAGCACCGTGGGTCATTGGCACAGCAGAAGTGCAGTGGGCTTCGTTGCTTGTCTAATGGACATTCTAGTCTCACAGAGCCCACAGGTGTCCCATTGGCTACGCTTTCCCAGTTAGCGCTTGTAACCATCTCAACTCCAAGAATAGATATTAATTAGTTCTATCCAATCAAAGTAATTCTATTTTACTTGTGGCATGTTTCCAATAATCTAATCTTAGGCCGCCTGTGCATTTCGCAGGTGACTCTCATTAGTAGTAGGCATCCATGTGACCTCACTTAACCTAATTACACGCAATTCGAGTTCTGTTCTGTGACTGGAAGAGAGTCTCCCTCTCTCTTCTTTGAGTGTGCCAAGAAAGCCGACAACCCATTGCTTCTGAAAACCTTCTTGTGACTAAGGTAAAACAGTCTTGGGATGAAGCAGGTTCTGTAGGTAGCAGAAAAGGAAGAGAGAATGAGTCTGGGTAAACCAAACAGCTCTGAAAGTCTCCCCTATCTCTGGAATTTTTGTTATGTGAGAAAATATATTTCCAAGTTGTTTCTGTTAGTCTGAGATAGGATTTCTCTTGTTTTTTTTCTTGGTCCAAATTCCTCCTAGGGTGTAAATGGGTTGAAGAGAGTAGCAGATTGGGGCCACATAACTGCCATCCCTGCTAGAGATACTGAGACAATGACTTAGAAAGCCAGAGGAAACCGACTAGTCTGGGGAAGGGGATAAAGTGGGAGTAGGTGCAAGAAGCCCCTTGTAAATATCAAACACTTAAGGTCTGTTTCACATTTTTGAGGAGTTGCGGAAAGAGTAGGCATATGCAGAGTTCGAGTTAGAGGAGAAGAAGGAATGAAAATAACTCTCATCTATTGAGAACTCTTCGCATTGATTTTTGTTGTGGATATGTTATCACATTTGTGCCACTTAACAGAGATAGATGCTTAGAGATAGAAACCTGAGACTCTGAGGTATTAAGTAATGTTCCTAAGATTACAAAGCTCTTACAATCTGATCCCAGTTCAAACTTATCTGCAACGAGGAGTCCCTCACCATGTATGGCATGGTTGAATAACTTAAGAAGGCAAGAAAGTACAAATTCGTTTTTAAAGGGGGTCAGCAAAAGTGCTAATATAAGAGGAGATAGATCTCCCAGTGCTAAGGAACATTTGCTAATTCAGAATAGATTCAGAATGACTCATGTCTTAAGGTTTTGGAGTTATCATATTAATTGTTCCAATGTTCTGAGAACAGAACACTCTGAGCTTTCATACACTTATTGCAAGACTGACAAACAGCTCGGTCATCTGAAAGATATCAACATAAACATCCATGAATACTAGTACTTGGAAATTCGAGGAAGTCCTCTTGCCTTTTTATGCTGCCCGACACCACAAAGCCAGGCAGAAGAGGCCCCATAGAGCCCTGGTGCTTGATGTGTTTCTCCAAATATTGCTGGGATTATTGAGAAGGTAGATGACACAGGACATTTTTCGGGATATTAGTTGTATAGTGTTATGTCTCCTCCTTTCCAACGCTGTTCTCCCCTTCAGAGCTTTGCTCTCACAGGTGGGTGAGAAAGGCCTGATCCTATAAGGTTCTGGGGAAGGAGGGTCCAGGTGGTCTGGTTTGCAATTTCTATTACTTTTTTTCTTCCAAGATTTTTTTTTCCTCCAAGGAAGCTTTCTTCTTTGATCAAGATGACTCCGATAAATTTAATATCTTCCTTCTTTCCTCATTTAGCCCGAGAGGTCAGAAGCACAGTTTGAGGGGGGAGCCCTACATTAGGACCTGGGGAAATTCTAATATCTTTTTCTTAAGAGAATATTGAATTTCCCTGAAATAGGTAAGAATGCAGAAGCTCTCTTTTTAATTTACATCTTAAATAAAGTCATGCGCCGCTCGATTAAGGGGATATGTTCTCAGAGATGTGTCATTATCCAAACAGCATAGCGTATACTCACACAAAGTGAGATGGCATAGCCTACTACTGCCACTGTGTGTGCTATACTTTTATAGGCCTGGCAGCACCAGGAGGCTTTTTTATAGCAGCATCACCACAAACATCTGCGTAATGCATGGTGATGTCATGTCAGGACAGGCTAGGGTGTTACCATGGCTATGGCATGACATTATGAGGGCCAGGACTTCATAGTTGATAGTCGTATATAAGCTCCCTTGTTGACCACATGTCACTATGACTGTGTTCAGCCTTTTCCCTCTTGTAGCTTATCTTAAAGATACTGATGGTTCTGGAGAAGACTTCTTATGAAACTACTTTTCTTATTCATTGAACCTGCCTTGATAATTCAGGAAGAAGCCTTTGGGGTGTGATTATTTGGGACATTTGAAATATGGAATCCTTTTTTTGTAATTGAATGGGGTATGTATGTTATGTATAGTTTGCTTTTGTGTTTCTGAATGTAATTATTAGGTAATTCATATGAAGTTTCCATACGTGTAGGTCAAAAATGGTCAAGTACTGGAGTTTCTTTTGGTTTGACCTAATCCTAATATTTTGGCATCTCGGGATTTCACAGATTTTCTATGGAGTTGTTCTCTCTCAAATATTTCTTCTTTTTTTCCTCTCATAAATTCTTTTAATGGAAAAAAGAACCCGATGTATATATATATTTTAAGTTTCTAGGGCCAGTCACTGACATTGAATATTACCTTGCAAGTGAATCAGGTGTTTTGTTTTTATCCTTGCCTTTTATTTTGAATCACATCGTAGTATGTTCTTTTCTTCCAAAGAATTCATGGTGTAATTGCATGATGAACTCACATAATAACAGTAAAATATCTGTCTTTGATGTATGTTATTTATAGGGAAATTAATAAAGTTAAACTTTGCACTGCAAAATAGCCCTAATTAAAATAGATTAAATATTTTATTGACTGCGGCAATGCCTCTTACCTTATTTAAAATTATGTTCATGAACTCACTGAAAGTAAATCACGTGGTCCATTAAGAGGGAAAAGGGGTATAATTTTAAAATGACTATAAACCAGATTTTAATTCTGATGTAAATATGCTCACTTTATATTATACTGTAATGACTCAGAGTAGGGACTTAGCAGTTTTCGGCTCTCTAAAAACAAGAACGATTTATTGCACAGTAGTTTTTATTGAGGGCTAGCAAATGTAAAACACTTGAGATCGATGAATTTTACTTTTAATTTTTTTAAGTACTCAGGGTTTAAAACATTACATGTTTGGTGATAAAAAGATAAAAACAAGTCCCACGATCACCCTGATATTGATAAAACAGGTGGGAATAGGCAGAGTGTTTCCTAGGTTACTGAGTGTGAGACAATAACTGGGAACTCAAGGAATACCTGTGCCCAAACGTTACGGGTCATGGGAATCCACCCCCACCCGCCCTGGCCCAGCTGCATTTTCTACAGGCTGATCGGTTTGCAGTCTGTGCGTCCACCCCCACCTTCAGGCTCTGGGGGATCCAACAGTTGTGACGATTCTGTTTGGGGTTTCCCTTTCATCATCCTCTTTGCTGGCTTTCCTTTCGCTTAATCACTTCATTTGGGGATGCAGGACACTGCTAAACTGGGCATGCTCACTGACCTCGGCAGCATAAGTTAATGGGCATAGATAATTTGGACAAAATTGCCTTTATTGCTAAAGTCACATTAAGATAGAAGAAATTCTTTTTTTCTTTTCTCCTTTTTCCTTTTCATTCTTCCTCTTCTTTCCCCTCTTCCTTTTCCTCCTCCTTCCCTTTTTTCCTCCTCTCCCCTTCCAACCCATTTCCATGTTCCCCTTTAATTTCCTCAAAATTACTTGTTAAGCTGGCTTGGAACATGAAGTATATTTTATAATATAATAAAATGATATTGTAAATGATGGTTAGATTCTATGCTAGTTCATAAGCTTTATTAGTGTTGTTAAAATTTTATATTAAGATTATAAAATAACTTTTGTGCAATATTGATAATTAAACTTAACAGAAAACATTTAATTAAAAGCAGACATTTAGTTGGCAAGGATAACTTTTATTTTGAATTATATTTTATACTTCATTGAACTTGCTCTCATTTTAACTTAACTTTAGGTTTCCCTATAACTTGCAATTCAATGCTGATATTTTAATTTATTAAATCATTTAGTTCACTTTTTCATTTAACTTGATTTATAGAAAATATGTATGAGACAATTTAATCAATAGTCCTTCATTGAAGAAATAAAGGAATTAACAAGAGTAGTTTCTTAATAAAATGATTCTCATCATCAACTGAGGCAGAAATTTTAAAAACTGTGTTAAGCTAAGTAATTTCCTTCCCCATCTGTGTTACCTATCATAGTTGTTGTAGCATCTTTTCAAATGTTCTGAATTAGGCATTTTAGAGAGACACATTATATGCTGATCTGGTATCGCCCATCATTCTTAAAACACAGGTGAGCAAAATTTTTAACTTTTCTACAACTGAACTTAATTTCTATTTTGAGCAACTATTTCTCTGCAGTGGTGAAAAATTGTCCTGAATAGAGAGTTTCCCTCACCTTTTCTGCAGTGAACCTAAGTTCCAGAAGGCTTTCAATAGCGCCCTAGTGGTGCTGTTGGTGGGGTTCATCTCTCTGACCCATTGGGCCACCTGGCAATGCTGATATCTGCAGTCATACCATCTTCTGGGTAGTCCTTGGTCACTGGAATAAGCAAGTTACCTGACAGAGTCCTGGGTTTTTGTTTGAAAGACTCCTGCTTGTCCACCACTTTTCTGCTACTTCTTTACAGCCTTGGGCATGTGATAACATGCAGCTCTCCTGCTCATCCTGAGTCATGGCGATCTCTTACAGTTGACTAAGGTCTTGTTAGTTCTGCAACACCATACTCTTTTCATCTGAGGATTTCCTGCATTATTCCACTTAGGACAGAGTCTGCTGGTCTTTCTACTCCCAGATCCCACAACATTTCTGGGGAGCTTTGGGGACGGTCATAGTGCAAGGCCCATTTCTCAGAGACCAATTAGTGCCTTGGTTCTGGTGAATATTACCCTTCTTCTTCTCCTTGGTGTGTTTATGTTAATGAAATATGGGATAGAAGAAAACGGGTGGAGACCTATTATTTAGAAAACATTCCCCCAGGGCCCTGACCAGGTGGCTCGGTTGGTTGGAGCATCATCTCACGCAACAAAAAGGGTTTGATCTTCAGCTAAGGCACATACCTAGGTTGTGGGTTCGATAACTGGTTGGGGGCATGAACAGGAAGCAACCGATCTATGTTTCTCTCTCACTTTGATCTCTCTCTCTCTCAAATCAATTTTAAAACAACAAAAAATTAATATCCTTGGGTGATGATTAAAAAATATTCTAACAGATATTAATTATTTCTCCTCATTTACTATATCTAATCAGCCATATATCCTCTGAATATTGACACTATGCTGTCTCTTGATTTCATTCTGTCACCTACTGGGAAGGTTCAGGGAAACTTTCAGTGGCTTCAAAGTTCCCACAGAATAAACTCCAAACTTCTCAGAATAGAATTCACATTTCTTTAGAACTGGATCCCAGTTACAACACTAGTTTCAGCTTTTCCTATATCCTGCCCACCTGATACTCTACTGTTTCATTTGTTGGAAATGTCATTCACATCTCCACATGTATATTTTTGCTAGTGCCGATCTCTTCACCTAGAATTTTTTTGATGCCTTTTGAGAAACTATTCATATTTATTATGTAAGGTTCAGGTTAAATATACCTCATCCAAGAAGAAGACTTCTTCAGTTTCCTTAGAAAAAAAGCTACTGGCTTTCTTTCTTTCTTTTCTTTTTATTTTTTTTTTACCACCTACAACCCCTTCCTTCCTTCCTTCTTTCCTTCCTTCCTTCCTTCCTTCCTTCCTTCCTTCCTTCCTTCCTTCCTTCCTTCCTTCCCTCCTTCCTTCCCTCCTTCCTTCCTTCCCTCCTTCCTTCCTTCCCTTCTTCCTTCCTTCCTTCCCTCCCTCCTCTCTTCCTTTGTTTCCAAGCATTTAAAAAACCTTCCTTGATTAAAATTGTTTCAATGTTCAACAAGTCACTAGACTTTAGATACCTGGGAAGAAATAATTGTCTTTGAAATTAAACATGGATTTCTGATTTTTTAATGTTATCTGCCCTTTGAGCTGCCCTTTAACAGAGGCTAAATTAGCAGTGGCTTTTTCTATTTTGTAACTTGGCGACCCTCAGTAGAGTTTCCATCTAATGGTCTCAGATTAGGGTGACCACAAGACCCTGGAGCAAGAGAGGAAATGTGAGTGTCCTGGGTAAACCAAGCTATGTGGTTTACCCTATCTGAGCTGGCTGTTCATTTTAAAGTAATGAAGAGCAGGGAGGGGAGAAAGGACAAGGAGGCAAACTCCAAGAAGTTGTACTCATCACTGTCATTACATCACAAAAGACAAAGTGTAGTCACAAGGGTTCACTGAAGTGTAAGGGGAGCTGGGAATATATGAGTGGGTACCATATTTCCAGTTAAACTCAGGGGTAATTAGAGGAAGGAGGGGAGCCTGGGTATTTAGGGACAACAAATAGTCTCTGTTACACAGAATGAATTTGGACATTTCCTTTTAAGTCAAATCGTAGATAATGACAAACTTTTAGAAAGCTGGTTTTCCTTTGGGAGATGGGGAAATATATTGCTTTTCACTCTTCTGTTTAATAAGTAGATCATTTCTTTTTCAAGACAAGGTACATAATAAAAATTCCTGAGAAGAATGTTTTCAGAAAGAAGCCCCAGAAATATGGTTTTAAAAAAATTTTAGAATAGATTTTGTTATAAAATTAACTGAGTGAAAGACGATATTTAATAGGTTATCCCAATAAATACAGTTTGGAGGATATTGGTGATGAAAACTGATAATGAAACTGAGGGTTTTACACCCAGATATTATCAACTTGCTCTTCCAGCTCTGCTCTGGTGGATTTGATGTCGCATACTGGTATTACATGCAGTAAGACTGTGTCTCCAGCTTCAGTCACTAAGAAGCCACGCCATCCAGTGGCTGAACCCGGTTTAGAGGAATTTGGCCACAGGCGCTATGAGGTGCCCACAGCAGGAAGGGTCAGGCCACTGCATCTCCAAGTGGTTTCTCTGAAGTTTTCAGAGGTGAACGGCTCCCTTGCAGATATATCTTTTTAATCAATGGCGGCCTCAAAATGTCATCCTTCATTTTTGAAAGGAATCTGAAATACAACAGCTATTCCTTAAATTTGAATGTATACTTTTTCCTCTCTTGCAACCCCCAATTTCGCCATCAGTCATGGTTGCTAATATCCCTGCTGTCTTCAGTCTAGCTGCCAACTCTGTCAGTTACTGAAATATTGTTTATGCAGAAGCAATTTATTTTTTAGAGAGATGAAAAGCAGATTGCAAAAGCAGAATATTGCCAAGTTGTTGGAATGTATTCCAGTTCAGAACACTTCAATATAATTTTTGAATTATTATTTATTATTTTATGTTGATTGCTAAAGTACCTCTCAAATAATTGGTTCATCAAAAATCATCCTCTGCTTGAAATAATTGCCAATGTCCCTTTATTTGTTTTTATAAGATATCCTAGTTTATGTAGTCTTGAAAATATTGGACAGAGCAAGGATGAATTATGGCAGCGCTTCAGTGTGACATGTTTTTCTCATGTAACACATGTGCTATGTGCGATTTCATATAGAAGCATATTTTAATGTATTTTAAATTTTATTTTAAACAGTTTATACATTTTTTTCTAGATAACTTTTCACATATTTTGCTATTTTTACAAAACTTATTAGAATGCAGTTAAGGCAAAATGGCTTTTGTTTTATTTGGTGGTCTTACTCTTATTTTCTTAGAAAAGACAAGCAATAACAAACGTTTCTACTTAGAACACGTAGAGTTTTGGAGGGAAGAAAATGATACTTAAAATTGGACTTTCTGCCTTTCATTTATTTTCTCCCTTCTTTCGTTGCATAAGGTGCTATTTTCTTTCCAGTCTCCCTAAAATTTTTCTCTTTATATTTCCTGCCCCCTGCCTCCGTTTTTCTAATTTCACATAGTACTTAGGGAAGTTCTAAATTCATTCCCTCTTTTGGCATTGATGATCTTGGGAAAATAATCACTGTATAACTAGGATTTTATACTTAGGGAATCTAAAGTGTTTGAGTTTTAACTCGGGTAGCATGCTGGAAAATCGGTGACTTTCTAGCTTTTCCTCATTTTCTTTTGCTCTCTTCTATTATACATTTTACAAACAGAATAATATCAAACATAATTATAAACCTCCTCCCTTAGAAGAAAAACAACAGCTAGAACCTATCTCACAGTCACAGTTATTATTTCTGCTTCCAGGCATAGTCACCATTGTTCAGTTTGAACTCCATTAACTTGTTGAATAATTCTATTAAAAAATTATGTTTTGTATTTCTTGACTGAAAGTGTAACTAAACTGCATGCTATTTGAGGATAATCATTCATTTTTCATTGAGATTATACCAAATGGAAAATGGTAGAAGCTCTCTTCTCTCTCTGGACAGAATGAAAAGAAACTTTTTTTTAAGTGTAAAAACATTTTTTAAATTAAAGGCATAATAAAAACATTTCAGAAACCAGTTTTCAGTCTTAGTTTTTGCCACAGGTTATCTCAGGGTTTGACAGCAGTCATCACAGTGGTAAGATCTATGTAGATGCAATCCTTACTGGTTGTGTAAGTATAGTATTTTATGCATGCTAAGAAATTTATATACTAAATAAAACAAGTATCTTACAATGTTCACAATCTGGCTTTTTGTTACTGCATTTTATGAAATATCTTTCTGTATTAGCGAGCATCTATAGTAATGATATGCAGGTCATCTTATTATATAGACTATGGTATAATTTAGCATCTAGGTTTGTTTGAGAATTAAGTAGATGATTAAACAGTTATAACAGAAAATAAATTCTTATGTTTCTGACCATGTATAAATGGAGTTATTCTATTTCAAATTGTAGTTTGGGGCAATTATAAAGTCAGTAATCTCTACTACTGCTAGAAAAAACTAAACAGACTCACCATTTCATATTTTCACATCAAAGAGTTCACAGTGCTCCCTAATTATGTGCTGTGTCCACCTTGAAATAAAGTTTTGGATGGATGCTTTGAAGTTGTAGGTTATTTAGTTAGACATGGAATTTGATTTTGTGCATAGACAGTGTATTCTAGTTACTGGCCATTGAGTAGTTTTAGATGTATGGATATCCTCCAAAGTGGGAATCCCATGGTGCATATACTTGGTCATATACGTAAACATATACTTGGTCAAGTGTATGAGTGACCCCTCCTAAGAAAGGGAGAGAAGAAATACAAAGAAATGCTGCAAATAAAAGGATAAGTTTTTAAAGGATTTTTGTTAACGATGGATAGTTGGTAAGGTCCTTAGAATGTATTATCTCTATAACCATATTAACTTCCTAAACTAATTTCTCTGCCCACATTTAGCCCCTTGCCAATACATTCTTCACATAATTTTTTCCTTGGATGCAAATTGATCATAACTTGCTCTAATTTAGATTCCCTCATTTATCCATTTTCAC
The DNA here is from genome assembly GCA_004026545.1 of Mormoops blainvillei. Lineage (NCBI taxonomy): Eukaryota > Metazoa > Chordata > Mammalia > Chiroptera > Mormoopidae > Mormoops > Mormoops blainvillei. The sequence continues at coordinate 113,705 of PVJD01003578.1, forward strand.
CTATAGGATAATCTGTGCTCATCACTGTGGTGTTCAAGGCCATCCACGTCTTGCCCTTGTCAATAGCATCGTTGGTTTTACCAACTCTGGTCCAGCTGACTGAGAAACACATTTTCCTAGGTGTCCCAGGCTTTCCATGGCCTCAGAGCCTTTAATGTGTCCTCTGCCACCTAAACCTCTGCCACTGACTTTCACCTTGCTCTTAGGTTTCTGGGCCCAGCTCAGTATCAGCATTTTGGGGAGCACTTCCCTAATCCTAAACCCCAAAACTTCTGGGCTAGGACCTCCTACTCCTTTCCAGATACTCTGTGCATAATGTTACCATATCATTCACTTACTTGCCTATCTTACCACTCATATAACTGACTAAATATATGTCATGTTTATTAACCAAAATAGCTTTGATATTCCAATGAAATTGATTTCTTCCATCAAATACATTGGGAGCTCTCTATTCCTCCTGGTCTTTGAGACATTCTGGCAGGTAGGTCCTAACTTTCCCCTTACTACTTCTCTTTAGTATGGAGGCAGGTTACCAGCATTTTCTGCATTCATGATTTCAGTTACTGCCAAAGGAAAAGATAGAGATGATTTTCCTATGTGTACAAATGATTCTATGTCACACAGAAGGCAATGGCAGCTACAATCTAGTGGGGGGGGGAATAAACATTTACTCTCTTTATAACAAAGGAATGAATAAATTCATTAGAGTCATACAATATGACATTGGCTCAGATAACCACATCTTAGAAGAAACCTGTCCATTTCTGATAAGGGTTATATTGTTAGTTTGTGATATTTTTAATGCTAATTAATTCATTTATTTAATTTAATTTAATTTTTCACACTATTATTAGCTGCTTATGATGCATCAAGAACTGTTCTAGGTACCGGTAGTGACTGAAGCGTGACCCCCGCCCTCACGGAGCTTGCGGTAGTAGAAGAGGCGCTTCTTTCGCCCCCCTTCGGAGGGCTGGAATATCATTCAGTTGGACCTGATTATCATGGTCCGGAGAGCTGTCTTGCGTTTTTTTTCCCACAGAAGACCTATTTTGAAAAAAAACCTTGAATAAATGAAGTGGAAACTTAAAATTTCCAATTTGAAAACAAAATCAAGGAGAACCAGCTACCAAAAAACAATATCGTGTATTCACTTTCTTTGCATGAGGGCAAAGCTGTGTTCTATTGATCAATGAAAATAACACCCTGAAATAAAGGAACGTCTACAGAAAAAAAATTTAAACTTGTTTCTTGCTTGATTATCTGTTAATAGCTTCATATTTCACGTGGCACCAGAGGATATTACTGTGGTGACATTCAATAAATCTAAGGCAGTAATAGAAATAATTAATAATCCATTCATAGAAATCATGATAAAATACTAGGAGAACACAATCTGATTATAGTAGTAATAGAAAATAAAATGGTATTTTATGAAAACTGTGACAAATGAGTAAAGAATGACGTATGCTTCTGTATGTCTGTTTTTTTAAATGGGTTTAAAATGGTTAATTGCATTTAGTTTTAGAAAAATATATTTTATGAAATTTTGTATCTTTGTTAAAAACATTTAGGTTTTTGTTCAACAAATTCCATGGTAGAGGTACTTTGTGGCTAATTCTGCTCACTCTGCAGTTTCCAAACATGGAATAAGTTAGGATTTAGGAAGTAACCTTAAAAAGCCAGGACCTGACCCACATCAGCTTGTGGTATTTTCTTTGTACTTGATCTATAAAGAGAAGAATTGTGTATGAATTTCTTGCAATCACTGCCTGTGTGATCCTGACTGATGTTTGAGAATCTTAGATCCAGCTTAATTCTTTTGTCATTTGGCAGGATTTCTAGGTCTGTTTTTGATTCTCCACTTCTTGTAAGCCATTAACCCCTTTTATTAAACTACAGGAAGGAAGGAGGGAGGAGGCAGGAGGCGGATTGTGGTAACAAGAGCAGGCATGGGATGGGAAGAGGTTTGAACTGGGGTTACGCACATGATTCTGGGCTTTGAGTGTTTTCTCAGTCCCAGTGTAACAAGCACTCAAGAAAGACATTGTGCTTCTTTGGCAAAAAGTACAGATTGATGTCTTCCTGTGAATGGTGTGCTTTGTATCTGGCCCTGATGGTGAGTTAAAGGTATCTGTGTTTCTGAAGAGACTGTTTGATTTGAAGCCAGCCTAGGCATGGGAGTAGATGGCAGTTGCCACCTCTTCTGAATAGGCTGGGAAGAAATTGGGTTCCCAGGATTCTGGAATCTCAGTTGCCTGGAAAAGATTTCCTGAATGAATTCAAATGGTCTCTGTCAATGGAATTGGGCCCCATGGATCTATTAACAGAAAACTGCACAGTTGCGTAGTGATTTGAGTAGATGGATATACAAAGGAAAGTGAAAAGAATCACTGGCACTTGTAAGAACAAGATTATTATACAGTCCCTTTGTTACTGCAGTTGTGTCAGCTGACATCAGGGTTCTCATTATCTCTGATGCTAAGAAGTCTCCAGAGAGTCTGCGTGGAACAATCTGTACTGCAAATAGTTTCTCTTCTTTAAAAGAGAAAATTTCCTAGAGAAATATGTGGAAGGATATATAGCAAACTATTGTCACTGTTTACCTGTGAGTGGGATGGCAGTAGAAATAGAAAGCCACAGTAATGGTGATGGTGACAGGGAGATCTTAACCTGATTTATTTAGACATTTCTCATGGTTTGAATACCAAAAATATTAATTAAAAATAAAGTGAATATAATCGATTTTTCCCCAAGAGAATTAGTTATTGTGTTTACAATTAGGATTATATGACCTGAACACTTTTAACGCCCCCCCAAAACAAACAAACAAACAAAAAAACACCTAAAATATATGGACATAAAATCACAATTAAAAAAAACAACAACTAATAGTCATTTCTCTCAGCAAAAAGAACCATTTCCAGAGTGCTTGCCTTCTAGCTAGCTCTCAGTGCTTTATAATCTTCTCTTTTTGGTGGTTAAAGCATTTCTTAGCAGATGGAAAGGGACAGATATACTTGGTCCATTTCAGGAGGAGAAAAACTGTAAGATGGCAAGCTGTTTACTGAGAATTATTGAATAAGTTATGGAACATTCATGTAATGCATTAAAAAGGGTAGACATAGTTTGACTTGAAAGATGCCTGAAATATGTTGTCAAATGAAAAAAATAACAAAATAAAATGAAAACAGTTTAAAATGTCACATAGAACATGCATAAACTTACACAGAAAGAATGTATGGTAAAATAAATTATACCCATGTGATTGGATTATTTCCACTGGTTTTAACTTTTTATTGTGAAATTTAAACATAAAGTGTATAATACACACATATGTTCATCCACATATATACCATATACATATATACACATTAGACACACACTTACATATTTACAGAAAGACTTCACCCACCCAGGCTACCAGTGTATTCCTCTCCAGTGCATCTGCTCTCATCCTACTTCCCTTTTTCCAGGTAACCACTATTTGTCTTTTGCCTGACTCATTGCTTTTCTTTAAGAGATGATATACTTTCTGTGTATTTTATCTAAATAATTTATTTCTTGGTCTGGAAAAACTGAGTAGAACACACAAATCTATTACCTTTAGGTGAAGACTCCCAAGGGAAGATAAAACGAACAGTCTCTGATTCATTGGCTTCAGGAATCTTTATAGTTTCCAAGAGTCTTTTCTCAGAAAAGTCAGTCTACAAGGTTCTAATTGAGTCCTGAGCAAACAGGGCATGCACTATTATTCAAGGTATCTAGCAGACCTAGTACTGAATGCCCAACAGAAATGTAGTCGGAGAGAGTACACTATTTTCTGTTTTATTCTTTTAGTGTCACAATGACTACTTTTTAAGTCTCAGGTTCATCTGAAGACAGAATATTTCTGTGGAGGTGAAAATGGTGAACATGCTTGCTTCAGGATACAGGGCATTTAGAGGAGAGCAGGGCCTTCATTAGCACATAATCAAGACAAAAAAGACATGCAGATGATCTGCGTCAGCCTTATCCAGGCACTCTGTTATCAGGTAAATAGAATTACATGAATAAAACCCTTGAACGTCTATCTCTTGGGTGACACTCCTCCAGCTTGGGTGTTTGCATATATCCCTTTGCACAGCTGCCTCCGTGGGATCTCTTTCCTTCAGGGTCTGGCAGAAGTAACACCTGCTGGAGTGTGGTTGGTAGGGTAATAATATGGGTGTAATAGTTTGTGGTTTTAATTTAAACATTTCACCTAAAATGTCATATATTGTGCTTGAATGTGATGTTGTTATGTTATAGAATTACATGCTTATGATTTTGTAATAAAAAAGGGGCATTATTTGTGCTGGACCCCGCTATACTGAGGACTCTTCTTGCCTCTTTGCCTCTCTCCTGGGCTGAGTCCTCTGTTTTCCTGATGCTAACAATTTTTTGTTTGCTTGCTTGTTTACTCTTCCTGCTTTGTTAGCACACACCCCATAGTATACTTTTGTGAAAGGGTGTGAGGGATATACAGTTTTAAAAGATATTTTAAGTCTGAAAATGTCTTTATCTAATCTCCATACTTGACTGATAATTTAGCTGGGTATAGAATACTATTTTGGAAATCAGTATCCTTCAGAGTTCTGAGGCATTCCTTCAGTGTCTTCTTGTGTTCAGGGTTGCTGTTGAGAAGTCCAAAGCCAACTGATTCCTCATACCATCTATGTGATGCATTCTTCCTCATTATTCCTCATGCTACCAGAAACATGTAGAATTTTCTTTATGTCACCAGTGTTCTGAAAAAACAAGTTATGCCTTGGTATAAGCATTTTTGATCCTCTGTGCTGGGTGCTCAGTATCTGGCAGTTCATGTTGAATGATTTTACTGGTAATTTTTTCCCTTCATTTTCTCCATTCTCTTTTTTAAGGTATCTTTTGGAAAACCTATTGTTTGGATGTTGCATCTGATATTTCTACTAATTCTTCTATCTTTTCATAGCTATGTTCCATTTCTTGTTGGTTTTTTTTTGTTTGTTTGTTTTTTCTGAAAAAAGTTTCTTCTTCTTGACCTATTAATGCTTCTGTTGGGTATTTTTTATTTCTGCCATTATATCTTTTAATTTTCATCAGCTCTTTTTGTATTCTACACTTAAAAAAAAAAGTAACCCAGTTTGTATGGCAGTATCTTCTTTCATCTCTTTGAAAATGCTAAAAAATGATCATTTAAGATTTTCTTCTTTTACAGTGTCTCAAAGTCATTCTACATGTATGTTGGTTTGGATTCTACTTGCTGGGTTAGAGCTTTTCCTCAGATGTCTGGTCACCCTCAGCTCTCAGCCCCCTCATATCATGATTAAGGTATCTTGCCCCCCGTGTGTGAGATTTGTTGATATCATGCTTTATTGTAGCGTGACTTGGGTGGGCTGCTTGTGAGGGCAACTTATAATGATAATTTTCCTCAATGTTTCTCTTTGGGCTTGACAGATTCTCTAAAGAAGAGCCTTCTAATATTTTGCTTGGGGGAAAAATCTGGTTGCTGGAATTCTAGAAGTAAAGTTGCCATTGTTGATTTCAGAATTGGGAATGACTATAGACACACAGTTTAAAATTAAGGATACATACCTATGCTCTCAACTGTGCATGACTTCCCTGCAGCCAGAGAGCCTCAGAGATTAAATCCACAAATTTCTGCTGTGATGAGGGAAGGAAAGTTGCCCAGCAGCAAGGATTAGAGGATCTACTTATAGGTCTACTGCTTCTCAGTTTTCCCACAGTCCTTTTATTGTCCTCTTCCCAATTCTTCCTCAGTTACAGAGGTATGAAATGTTGCCAGTTCTTGAGTGTACAAGGATTCTGTGGTATATACAAGCACATTCACAATTCTCTCCTCTGTTAGCAGGAGGTTTCGCTTTCCTCGGTCTACTAAATTAGTTACTGTACACCCATCTCTTTGCAGCATTTAATGTTGTATTGCTTCCTTTTCTCTTCACCCTTTCTTTGTGGGTTATGTCTTACAAAATCTCTTTACTCTGGTTTCAGTGAGGTTTGGGGAGAAAACAAATTTCAGTGAATGAATTTTGCTCTCTTAAACTAGAATGACTTTTTAATTTTTTTTTGCTGTGTTTAATGATTAACATATATTACTTTAATAATACTAAAAATACAAAAGCCACATTCATTTTGACCCCACAAAAAGACAAAAATGTCTTACAATAAGCAAAAAGGAACCAAATATTTTTTGTGTATCTTTCCAATATCTATAGAAGTGATTGTGAAAATTAGAAATTTCTTCAAATTTCTTTTGGACAAGTTAAATTAGTCCATCAGAAAAATAGCATAGTTTTGAGTGGCCTGGATGGTATAATATTCATATAATTAAGAATGTATATATACAGCCCTGGCTGGTGTGGCTCAGTGGATTTAGTGTCAGCCTGTGAACCAAAGGGTTGCTGGTTTGATTCCCAGGGCACATGCCTGGGTTTCGGGTCAGGTCCCTGGTAGGGGGTGTGTGAGAGGCAACCACACATTGATGTTTCTCTCCCTCTCTTTCTCCCACCTTTCCCCCCTCTCTAAAAATAAATAAATAAAATCTTTAAAAAAAAAAGAATATATGTATACATATTTGCATACACATATATTTAAGAGAATAGGTGCTATTCTGAAAGTTTATTTTGGGTAAAGAATGAATACCAAGAACAAGCTTATAGGTAGCTAAAGAAAACCCAAGAGTAGCGACTCCATGTGCAGCTCCTGCATTCTGCAGGCTTCTACATCTGTGGGTTAGGGTTACAAAGGACAGTCCCTCCCTCTGTGCCTAGAGCTTTCCCCATCTTCTCATATAATCCCATACCCTATTGCTTCAGGGTCTTTTCTGCTCAATCATTTGGAAACAAAGAATACTAAATTCATCCAAATTGTCAGTGATTTAATGTATTGTAATACATGGTTTACGGACTTGTAAGTTACCAGGGAGTTCCTGTAAATGATATGGTAGCCCTAAGATTATCTAAATGGTATTCCTTTCAGGAGGCAGAACCCTAAGGTTATCTCCAACGGTATTCATTTCAGGAAGCAGCATGGGATAGACTGAAAATGAGCTAAGTTGGTGCACTCTGGGGGTTAATTCCAGCAGGCGTAGAGTTAGCCTCTCTCCTGGCAGACTAAGAAATGGACCTCAGCAGCACTGACTTTATGGCAAAGGCATGAAACATTATGGGTATTGCTCTATAATCATGGGTCAGAATTTGGGAGAGGTTTGTACCGGTTTGACAGCATCGTTTACTAAAAACAATGAGATTAATAATAATAAGATTAATGATTTATACCAAAGGTCCATTCTTGAGGCTGTGAGAATATTTCATAATTTACTTATCTAGTCTACAGATAATGACCCTTTGGGTAGTTTCCAGCTTAGTGCTACTATCAACATTGGTACATCTGTTTTGGTAAATAAATGTACTCTTTTCTGTTGGGTATATACTTAGGAGTGGAATTAATGAGCAATAAGATATCCATGTTTTCTGCTTTAGTAGATAAGTGGTTGTACCAATTTACACTTGCATGCAGATGATGTTTAGGTGACAGAAATTGTTACAGGCTTCCTTGGTATATGAGGAAATTTCTTCTTTAATTATGCTCTTTATATATACGAGTACATCAGCTACTTTTTTAAAAAGGCACTTAACTATGCTTGCCTGATGGAAGACACCAGCTTGGCTGGTTTTGTTAAACAATTCCTACCACTAATTTACTTATTTAAACTTAATATATTAATTATTAATGATTTTTTATGTTCGAATTCTTTTTCATTTTATTCTTTTTAGAACATATGATGACTAGAACAAGGCAAAGCATCATCTTGTAAATATGCCTTGCCTCAGATTCCTGAGATCAAAATTCGCCAAATCCTAATCTGTAAATTATTTTGGAATTTTCTGGTTATTACAAGTTTATGAACTTTTAAAAAACACCTTCCCATTAGTTAGTCTGTAAATTCCTGAGAGAGAGAGAGAGAGAGAGAGAGAGAGAGAGAGAGAGAGAGAATCTTCCATAGAGCCATGAAATGTTATTTTTCAAAGAGAAACATGATTAAGGTGAAATATGAAGTATATCTAATTTACTTTGAAAATTCAGATAAGTACATGAAAGTTTAGAAAATTAGACTTGTAATGCAAGCCAATTAAATTTAAAACAGGAAAAGATGACCATTTGAAATCTAAAAAATAAAACAAATAAAAGACACACAGATTGAGAACCAGTTCTGCTCTTGGGGCACAGGCAGAGGGCGTATGGGTTAAGGCACATCAGAACAATAAGCTGTAAGTGCCATTAGAAAAGCTTTCCTTTGAAATGTCCCAGAAATGTCCAGCTATTAAATGTCAATTAGTGGAGCTGATTAAGTTTAACCAGGAGCAACTCTGTGTGCAGGGCAGGCTGGACTTGCCTGTGCTGACTCACTGTGATTTGCCAGTCACGGGGCTTGGCACTGTAAGCTGCTAATTCAAAGGCCTTATTTTGTTTGTTTAATCTGCTTTATTTTTTGCTATTTATTATGGAAATACTCAAACATTCACAGAAATAGAGAGCAAAGTATAATAAATCTGATGTACGTATCATCTAGACTCTGCAATGACCCTAAATGGACAGCCATGGTTTCTGTGCAATAGGTGCTCACTGCATCCCACCTCTACCCAGATGACAACGAAGCAAAGCCTGGACTTCACAACTATACTTGCTTCATTTTGAGATGTTTTAGCATATCTTTAAAAGACAGGGTCTTTTCTTTAACACTATAATTGTAGCATCATCGTATCTAACAAATTTCCTTGATTTGATATTTTTCTGTTGCATTGATCAGGAAAAATTTGAACACCAAGCATAGACCAGATAATTAAGTCCTTCGCCTCTAAATGTCCATTACATTTCTTCACAAATGAGCATGATACATTTTATGCTCAAAGCTACTGAAGTTCATGACCGTTTTTTGTTCAATAGCTATCTTTTATCGGTATTTTCCTTACGTATATCAATATTTCTTCATCAAGTGCCATTGCCTGGTACAGATATCTGATGGTGGTACAGATATCTGGTGGGTCCTTTCCCTTTACTGCATAAGTGTCTTAATTGGAGTATACTGCCCATACTCCAGCTACAAATAATTAGAAATGAATTCAAGTACAGCATTTTGTTCAGCTTTTTAAAACTTCTCCCACATAATGTCCGTAGATGGTTGACGAAAGTAAAAGTGTGTTTGTGTAGTTGACACCAGGGATTACCTGATTAAATTGGAATCTCTGAGGCCAGAGAGAGACTTCAGTGACTCCATCGGAGACATTTTGGTATTGGTAACCAAAGAATGACATTCAGTGCTTTGGAAAGCAAGGCTAAGCTGCAGGTGCACAAGCTCTGGACAATGAATAATGAGTGAACCCAGTGTAGCTGTACTTTTGCTGTCCAGGAATATTCATGTTCTATAGGAAAGAAATGATCCCCGCTGCCATGTTTGCTATATGCAAAACCGATAGATGTTTTTAAGCACCTCAGAGAAAGACGGATAAAGCTTACAATGAATACAAAACAGTATATTTGGGTATTTTTAGGAAAAGACATTAAGAATTATATTAGTGCCTCTTCATTCTCCTCTAAACCAAGCAGGGACTGCTGTCCTGCTTCTACAGGCCATCACTCAAGTGTATAGCTGTATGCAGCTGTCAGTGCCACATTTGAAGGTCATAGGCTGTTTCCCAATTAGAGCTGGCTATTATGGTGCCATGCATGTCATCGAGGGGAGGCTATACTGTATCTCAAAGCTCCTTAGTTTTCCATTGCCCAATGGCAATGATTACTTTTCTCTACCTCATTGTCAGTTGTATCAGTCAGGAGAGTTGCAGCTATGCTACAGTAATAAAACCTAAATACCCCAGAGTCTTATTTTTCACTCATGTAAATCTGCTGGCGGTCAAGGCATCTCTCTGGGGGCAACTGTCCTCCATGTGTTGGTGGAGTTCTGTTCTGACTTATTTGTTTGAATAGTGCTAAAAGTCCACTTCATGTTCACTGTTTTCATGAGGAGACAGAAAAATGACACCATTTTCCTCCTCCTGTTTCTTGTATTCTCTTCTCTTATAGCACTTCCACATCGACATGTGCTTCCCTGAACACTTTGGCTGCGGAAGAGAAGGCACGGAGAATGGAAAATGGTGAACTAGTTCCTAAATGCTTCCACACGGAAGTAGCATGCACCCTTTCCCACTCACATGTCACTGCCCAAAGCAAGCTGTCTGGCCGTTCCCAAGTTTAAGAGAGCAGGGGAATGCAATCCTTCCATATACTCAAAATAGGAGAATTGGAAGTCCTGGTGGGCCTCATTGATGTCTATCACACCACTTATATTTTGACTTATGTTTCTTGAATATTGCTAAAACTCTACACCTTATGTTCATCATTTTGATGAACAGACAAAACAAGGACCCTTCCTTCCTTCCTTCCTCCCTCCCTTCCTTCCTTCCTCCCTTCTTAACCAGAAAATTTTTTTCCTAAACACTGTGTATTACCAAAGACATTTTGATGGAGGTAGGTCAATGTTTTTCCGGGCTTTAATGTGCATTCAGATCACCCAGCATCTTGTTAAATTGCGTTTTTGGCTCAGCCGGACCTGCGTTGGAGCCCAGAGTCTGCATTTTAGAAGAGCTCCCAGGTGATGCTGTTGCTGGCCTTCAGGGCACACTCTGCATAACAAGCCTTTTGGTGTATAACTCTATTTAGAGAGGAAGAGACGTCATGATTTCTGTTGGATTCAAACAGAATTCAGGCCATTCTTTTTTTCCTTATCCTACATCTGAATTAAGGGCAGTGTCTCCTGGTGATAGTTGTCAAACATGTGGGCAGACTGTCAATGCAGCTCCAAAGCGTGCTTCTAACAGATAGGTGGCTTTGTGTTCATTCATATTAAAACAAGACTGCTAGGAAGAAAGGAGACCTAACTGAACACTCAAAGCCTCCCGCTAAAAGCCACCATCTAATTATGGTGGGGCCCACACAGCAGGGGCACTGAAGGGAAATGGAGACACTACAAACATCTTTATATTCTTCTGCTCTGAAGAGCCCTTCCTGAGATCAAATGTAATTTGTGCTAAGGAGGCAGCTACTGACAAGCTTTACCCCCAGCAAGCATCTCAGAGACAGGCAGTCAGAGCATTTGTCATCATGCTTCCATTTTGCCTTATTATTAATAGAACACTTATTTTCTCCTGATCTTTTACTAATTAAGATTCTTGCATGTTTTAAGCATTTCACTTAGCGCTAAGGATTCCAGATGAGTTACCATTTGGCTCCAACATGCAGCTCGGAGTTCAGCTTCAGAGGACTGTTTTAGAATCTGCGTGGATGTGCACTTGGGTAGAAATGAGGCTGAACTGGGTAAGAACGCTAACAGGCACTTTGCATTTTACCCAGAGGCTGATTTTTCCCTTTGCTTATTTATTATGCCAGCCCATGATGGTGGAATGGGTGTATTGCTATAAATTAACAGCCATGTCACATACTTCTTATTCTGGAGGTGTAATTCAAAGAACTGTCACAGGAATAGCAAAGCTATATATTTTTCTTTATAGCAACCATCACAAAAAGAAAAAGTTCCAATTACTTTACATTATCATAGAATGACTTCGGAATCAACCCCAGACCTGCTACCCTTGATTTTCTTACATTTAGTTCAAAGGACAGGATACAGAGCAGTAAGTTTGGGGGTATTTTACATAGCAGTTACATTTTTCATGATCAAGGAACTTTTAGTTTACGGCTTCTTTCCTTTGAACTAATTCATTGAAGGAGACAATAATTTTAAAATCTTTTTTTTTAAATTCTGCTGACACTCAATTTCTGGAACTTGGGCATATTTCACTTTCCTTTCATCATTAAAATATTTGAAACACTAATTAAAAATCTTAGCCGATGCTTGGTTTTTATATATAAACTGAAACCTTAGTATTAGCCCAAGGGATTCAGCAATGACCAAATCCCGTTTTGGCAAAGCCACTTCTCTTCAGGAGGCCCTGATGAAGATAGACACACCATGGCCTATGTCAAAGGCAAGCACAGCTTGGGGCCACATGTCCGGTCCCTCAAGGTAGGACTGTTTATTAAACCAAGCTTCAACAGAAGGCTTCTGCTGTGAGCTTGAGGATGGTTCTCCTTATCCATAAAATTAAACTCTAATTTTACTGTTAAAAGATTGGCTCAGGAGTAGCAACCAAAAAAATCAGGGCACTCAACTGTGTTAGTAAATCATGTGGGCGACGGGCCAGTGACGGCCCCAGGGGCAGAAGCCCTGCACATTCACTCCCCCCATGGGGCCGGGAGGGTGGCTCCCGGGGATTTTGGCACCTTGGAAAGTTGAACTGCTTTCTCTACAGTGCTTCTTACCATTTGCTAATTGCAAACATGCAGATATCGATTCTGGTACAAAATGCAGAAACTCTACCAGTGGATCCGCCTATTTCCCACTCCCCCATCCATCTATCCGTCATCCAATCTATCAAGAGAAGAAAGACAGGAAGTGATGGTGTCTGTTTCTCCACCTCTGACTAGAATATCTGTTTTGGTGTCTTTTTCCGCTGTCCCCACAAAAAGCTGTCGCACATACAGCAGTCACTTTAGCAATTACAAGTATACTTTAAAATATGTATATATTTTAATGGCAGGCAGGATGGATGGTGTGGTGCAAAGAGCAGTGGGTCTAGTGAAGTTTTCCGAAAGACCTGTATCCCCCAACTCCGAATCACTGGATTTCCTCCTCTGTTTTGATTATTGGACATATGATCTATGGATGGAACTTTTAACGGTTATTCTCACTGTTTCTTACTCTCCACTCACATGAAAAGCATGTGGGAAAGGTTCATAAGTTTAAGGTATTTTTCCCCTTAATGAACACATTTAGAGAACTTCAAAAGATATTTCTCCTTAGAGGTTATGAAATATCTAATCTGATACAATTTTTTTTTTCCAGGATAGGTTGCTTTGGACCATTTTCAGGTGCTTTCTTGGCCTTTATGTTTACCAGCACATTTTGATATTCTAAATCTAAAAATTCCTACTGAGAGCATTTCTCACAGTAACATTACTCAGAGCTGACTGCTCTCAGGAAACCTTCACATTTGATTATCTCTTGTCTCTGTTGTACGGTCATCTTCTTGTCAGCTACGTGCTTCTCTTCATTCTGTATCCTGGTCATTTGACCCCTCCCTCACTCTCATCCAGCCACCATACTATTATTCTTTTCCACTTTGATTATGCACGGTGCCTCCACATCGTCACTGAACACTCACCTGGTTGCACAGTTTAATCTGGCTTCTTGTCCCATCACTCCACTGAAACAGTTCTTTTTAAACTCACAAAGGCTTTATATTGCTAATCCGAAAGGATGTTTTTTGGTATTACCATACATTACTTTTGAATTGTGTTCAACACTCTTGGTCACTGCCTTCTTGAAACAGTCTCTTAGCTAGCTTTCCATGATACAAATCTTTTTTATTTGCACTTGAACCTCTCTGTGGGCACTTCTCTTCAGGCTTCTTCTCCATGACTTTTTCTTCTGTGGTTACAGATCGCCTCTGAGCCTAGTCCTGGATCTGCTCATCTTCTTATTCTAGCCTCTCCCTAGGCAATAGCATTTCTACTTAGGGTTTCAATCACTTCCTATACGTAAGTGACTGTCAAGTTTTCAGTAGATAAGGCCTTGCCTCCTGGCTCCGGGTTATCCACTCTTCTTTTTTTCTTTACCTTTCTCTTAGATGAGTTATAGACATCTCAAAATCAATGAGATTAAAAGTAAACTCATGAATTCTTACCCAAAGCCTGACCTTCTTGGGTGGCATCATCAGTCATCTAAGACAGAGATTTTGAACCAGGGCGCCACAAGAATTTTTAAAACGTGCAATACCTGACTACTTAATCAAGGGCACTGACCTCTTTTCCTTTAGATTGTCAAATAAAAAAATGACAACTACCAAAACAATAACCAACACAATAGCCATCCCATGTGAATGAGTCAAAATTATACCTATTATTTGTCCAACTGGCAAAAAATTAAATTAGTTTATGTATGCCATGAGATGAAAAAGGTTGAAAATGGCTGGTCTAAGATATTCCATCTAGAATCTCAGGAATCACCCTGACACTGCATTTCCCTGAACCTCATATATACTTATTCAACATTTATTCCACAAATATTTAAGTGCTATTGTGTACCACACACTAGTTTTCGTGCCAGATACACCTCATCAAATCTGTCTATACCCAATCTATCACCCAGTTCTGTCAAGTTTACCTCCTATATATAACCTGACCCCACCATTTCATCCATTCTGCTCTAAGCTGTTATCATCTCTCACTTATTTTACTGTAATAACCTTCTATCAGGTCTATTTACATGGTTGCTGGAACAAACTTTTCAAGACTGATAATGTCACCCTCGCTCACCCCCTACCCTCCTGCTCTTGCTTAAATACCCCCAGTGCTCTTGCAATTTACAGAAGAGTCATTAGGGTGAGTCAGCGGGCTAGGACTGCACTTTTCCCTGCTCTGTCTCCAGCGTCGTGTTATCATGCTTGTACTTGCTCCTTCAGTCCCAGCTACTTTCCACCCCTTTTGCCACAAGTTCCTTGAATATTATTCCCCCCATTTTCTGCATAATTTTGTTTCATCTCAACACAGCTTTCACTTGTACAGAGACACTCTCCCTGCCTCCCCAGACGGGATCTAAGGCCATTGCCGCATACTCTCATGGAGGAGCCCGGTCTTCGTTTCCTCCCCTGAACAGTCTGCAATGCTTACTACAGCGCCTGGTGCATATTAGGGATTCATTAATATTTATAAATGAATAAGTAATAGCATCTTACCTCATTTATGAAAATGAGCTGCTGAGGCCTTTTGCTCACTTGGTCAACAAAACGAAGTTCTTTGGATTGTCCGGGCCTTCGTGGACACTTCACTGGGCTCTATGTAGGCTGTCTGTGTCCTGATGTGACCTCTTAACCCGCTTCATGTAAACACTCTCATCTCTGATTATTTAAGGCGCAGCAGAGACCCTTGGACTATTTATCCTAAACCAAGGTTAATCACTGGGGAATATGTAAATGAATATCAATTACTTGCATTTATCAAAATTTTCATTTAAACTCCTACTTGAGTTGTACATAGTTGCATAAATTATTTTAAAAACTGATATTCATGTAAGGAAACCTTGTAATTATGCTAGAGTGGAAGAATGACTGACAGAGAGGAAGATGGAACTATTCATGTTACTTAAAGTAATTTAGAAAAGTGCCCAACAGTTCAGTATGGTCTTGTGACTCTGCCAAAGTCAGATTCTAAAGCTTGGCATGTTTGAATTTATAGTCTGCCTTTTTCCTTATCCTGCCTGCTTCCTGCAGTGCCTTTGAGACGTAAAGAGGAGAAAAAAGTGGGTCAAGCAAGAATGTGGAACCTGGATAAGCCACCAAGTTAAAAGTGAATTCAAAGATTAATAAAAGTTAAAAAAAAAAACAAAACCCCGCTGCGACCATTATTCACAAGTAATATACATTGGCCACAGAATCTTGGAAAGACCTCCTCACTTCGTAATAAAATGGGATCCATAATATGTGGTCAGAAGGATTAAATGGGAGCTCAGGAGGATTAGATAAAATAATGTCTACGCATGCCCTGTGGAGTGCAGGTCCACAGTTAGCTCCTACACTAAGCATTTCTTTTCGTAGGTAATAACCAGACCTCCTGACTTCTTTGGAATTTCTTATGTCCAAGGTTTTTTGAAATTTTAAACATGTTTTACTCTGTTTTATGTGCCAGACACTGTCCTAAGTACCTTACAAATATTAATTCATTTAATCCTTATAACAACTTCATTATGAAATAAATACAATTATTATCATCCCCCTTCATAGATTAAGACACTGAGATAAAGGAACGTTAAATAGCTTGCTAGGGGTTGAAATTACGTGACCTAGGAAGCAATATCTTATATTTGGAAAATAATGGTCTCATTCTAGAAACTTTCACATGCTGGTTAAAACTCCACTTCTCTAATTTACCTTTTACCCATAAGGGGGGAACTCCATGTCTAAGATTTAGCTGCTACGAAGAAAAATTCTTTTGTCCATTTTCTGTTTGAATGCCCCACTGGCTTCACTTTGTGTCTCAGGTCAGTACTGTGATAGGAGCTCTTACTTGAAGATAGGATTTACTGTTTTACTTTATTTTCCTTTTAGTATACCATGCCAACATGCTTTTGAAATTTTGTTATTCTATGCATCAATGATTTGTCCTTTGAAATAAAGAAGAACATTTTTCATCTTGACATTTGGAGATCTAGACTGTGCCATTTATCCCTTCCTAGCCTTGTTTTAGGTAGTAAATCAGGCAAGGTGTGGGGTTGCCTTGTCTGAAGGTGAGATGTTATCCATAATAAGAGGCTCTTGGTATTGGCCTGATGTGGGTACAAGATTTAGAATTCTTTTTTTTTTTTTCAGAATGTTTTTTACCTCATGTTATTTTTCTTTTCATGGATTTTTTTTTTAACCTGTCTTCTTAAAAATGGTGAAGGGTTCAGTTTGGCTGTTGGGGATCTTAACTCTTCTGACATCATATCAAGAATACCTGTATTTATTAATCTCTGTATTTCCCCAAGGTGACTTAGGGGGTTCGAGTCTCAGAGTTCATTATTTGATCTTATTCTTAGAATGATGAGATTAAGTTACCTCTAGATTAATCTTTGCTGTACAGACCATAGACTTACTTTTTCGTGTATGGGTGTGTTTCTATTTCAAAGTTAGCTAACAGCTGGTAGAATCTCTCAACTTAAATTTGAACAGATTTTGAGGTGTGATGAAGAGAGTAGTAAACTATGTTTTTCAATGTTGTTTTGACCTGTTGTAAGAATCATATTTTTAGTTCAGTAGGAAAAAATGTTTAAGAATGAAAAATGTTTAAATTTGTCTAATTTTGTAGTTCTCATTTGTACTTTGAATAGTCTTGGATTATTCTGTGTTTGATATAATTAAGTCGATGAACACACTAGAAGGCAATTCTTTCATGTTATATATAAAATCACTGGGAAACAAGGGGAGGGAAATTTGTGTTGCTACGGTAGACTTTCTGAGCCCTAAACTAGGGCTGCCAAGTAAACACAGGACACGCAGTAACATTTGAACTTCAGATACACAGTAAATGTAAGTATGCACTAAATACAGTAGGTCCTCAAATAAGATATTTTTGTTCAACATTGTTTCATTGTAACATTGATGAGATGCTGTAGACACTTAATTCTTATTTATATCAATTAGCTTATGGTAAAATTGGTTTCATTTTATGTTTTTTCACTTACAGTTGCAGAACCTATTACAAGTAAGGACTTACTATATTGCACGGGACATATTTATATTAAAAGAAAAGCATTGTTTATTGTGTAACATGTTGTCCTGTATTTTTACTTGCTAAATTTGGCACCCCTATTCTAGCTCTGGTTAATACTACCATTTCTTCTTATTGGGCACTGATTCCTTCTCAAGCCTTCTATTCATGGCTAAGAATTTTATTTCTGAAAGTCAGATCAGCGCCACATGGGATTCAAAACCATTATGAAAGTAATCAGGCAAGTACATACGTAAAAGCGGACCATGCAAGGATTGTGATTAATCCATTTTCGTTCATCTAAGGCTGATAAGGAAGAAAAGTAAAATCATTTCCCATGTCAAGTCTGTCCTGGAGGCACGTCAGCAGGCCAGGAGGGAGCCCATTAAACCTTATCCCAGAAACTCTCAGACTGGATAGGGCTTTTCAGGAGTTGACGGCAGTGTTGCATGGGATGCGAAAGCAGCTCAGAAATGCCGTGTTGATACTGGCAAATTTTGTGTTCAGTGCACTTCCTTTCCCTTGGTCCCCTGCTTCCTTCCTGGCCTGTCTTTTGTCCTGCCTTTGCTCTCTGCTAGTGCACTCTGCCGCAGCTATCACACACTGTTGAGGGGCCACAGTGTTTTTATAATTCACTCCCCAAACTCACCCCCACCCCACGTACTGAGCACAATGTTTCGGACCTTGCAGATATTAAGCAATTGTTACACAGATCACAGCAAAGGCTCCCCGAAAGTGGTCAGATTCTATTTATGATGTTAGATTTAAACAAAGTTATTTGAGAAGGCCCTATTTGAACACTGTTGACGGGATTTCTAATGGTATTTGCTGTGACAGCATTGACCTCTATCATGGGAATGGGTCTTTTCTATGAACCTTAAATTACCAAGCTTATCACATGTTAATTTACGTAAGTAATGGTATTTTTAAAAGCATGATAAATATATACTTTCTCTTTAAACACAAATTCATGACAGTAAAAGTGACTTCATCAGGATTAAGAAATAAGGTGAAGTCTATCTAATTTGATTCACATTTACCATTTCATTTTTGTTTACATAGGATACATTTCATACAAGTTTTCTAAGTGTTGTCATTCAATTCCTCTGTTAGCTTAATCTGTTGACAAAATAAAAATTAGTCTTGATACAAAGAATGTAAAATTTTGTTTGGTGGATCTCATTTCACTCATCTTTAGGTATTTGATAAAGTATTCATCTTTTGGTGGCTAAAACAAAGTATTGTTTGAGCTTTGATGCAGACATGCACATTCAAACTTCAGTATTCTTGGTGTATATGTGTTTTAAATGTATTAGGATGAACATTGGCTAATAATATCATATAAGTGTCAGGTGTACAGTTTTATAAAACAGCATTTTTCTGTTGCATTGTGTGCTCACTGCCCGAAGGCTGGTCTCCTCCTGTCATCACATATTTTGCCGGTTTTGCCCTCTTCAACCTTTCTGACCCCCTTCCCCTCTGGCAACCACCGTACTGTTGCCTGTGTCTATGAGTTTGTTTTATTTATTTGGTTGTAAACCTCAGTATTCTTACTTGCATCTAGAAAGAAGGTTACCAGAAGGGCCCTTTTCTCCTGTCTTATATGTTCATTATATTCAAGAGTACCATTGGTTAAGATATTTGAATCTTCTATAACTCTGCTGAAAAAGAAAATGCTGTTAATGGAAGCAGAAACTTCTCAGAAAACTAGGTCTCTTTTTTAGCCCCAGAAATGACTAACCACTTACTGAAAAATGAACTAAGGAAAATACTCTCGTATATTCACAACACTGACAGTTCAGTCAGAATCGTTATCCTCACAGAAAAATATTTGAACCCCAGGCAAGGGCTTTGACCTTGTACTCTTCCCCCCAAATGGGCTGTCTGGCTGTCAGACACTCAGATAACTTTTTCCATCCTATGACAGCTTCTGCAGGGGAAGTGACAATCTGTCTACAGTGGGACAACACGTGGCTACTTGATGTAGTGCAGCAGAGGGGGACTCACTGTTTTTCTAAGGCTCTCATATGTGACTGGTTAAGTTAATCGTGAGAGCAAAGTGTATCCAGTGAGTCCCTGGGGACTAGAAAGTTCAAGACAACACACTTGTGTTCAAATATGAGGTAATGTAATGGCAAGCAGAGTATTCCTTGCTTTTAGTCATTCTCAAATTCCTTCTCATGACAAGCTCACCTTGTGCTGGATACTTGGGTATATTGCATTTTCATCACATTTCCTCACATACCAAAGCTCTAGCAAGTCTCTTTAATCAAGGGTGAAGGAGGTAGGTGTGAGATGAGAGAGATCTGTTATCACAGCCAGTATTTCATTGGTTTCTTTCTTTTTTTTTTAGATAGAAATGTATGGCTGTTCAGAGGTTTGGGGATCCTTTCCTTCTTGAGGACAGTATATAAATCTTACTGCCTGAAATCATCATCCTTATCAACACTTTTATTGGAGTGATTATTTTGTGTAAAACACAGTATTAGCTCTGTCATGAATTTTCTGACTTTTGACTCATACCATCCTTAGGAAGCCCAGGTTAAGGCTACACTGCTGACCTGCCTTCTAACTATGAGTTACAGTGCAAAACAACATTCTCAACTGGATACTGATCTCACACCTGGAAACCGGGCTTCCTGTGGCTCTCCCGCCCCTGCACGTTCCACACTCAGCCCTGAAGACACTTCACTCTGACTTAGACTTTCCTCTTCACTAACAAACAAGGGGGGTCAACTGAATGCTCCTTAAAGGGTCATCTAACTCTACAAATTAGTGGTGTTAGGTGACCTTTTAGTCACAGGGCTTCTCATGATCATGAAAGTAAGTGACCTTTACTTCAGACCGTTGTGTTGTGTTATTATTTATATTTGATTCTTTGTCTTGTTCCGTAGAGATTTGTGTTGTGTCTACAAACATTCTCTTTCAAAGGACATACTCAAAAAGACCATTTTTCATTTAGATTCTAGAGACACTGTCTTTCACATATGACGTTTGCGGCTCCCTCTCAAGCTCCAAACTGTAATAATACTCAGTATGGTCTGCTCATAAATAGGTAGGGTTCAAATCACAGTCTCTTTTTTTTTTTTTTTTAAATAGGCTGTGGCTCTATGTGATATCAGGTTTTTCTCAAGGGTTTGTACATTGACTCTCTTGTTTTCTCAGCAAGTTGCCTTTCTCTCTTTGTAGCTACCCTGAATGAAAAAAAAAATTGATTCAAATGTTTCATTTGTAGAGGAAAGGAGGAGGGCAGAGAAAAGGATAAAGATGTGTGGGTGTGTTTGTGTGTGCGTGGGGAGGTTCAGGGAGGAATATCATTTGTGAAATGTTTTCCTAGAGGAGCAGTTTAGAATTTGTTTTGGTGTAAGTCAAGCCAGAAGTTTGAAAATAAGAGACTCCATAAATGCTTGCTCTCTGTAAACCACCTTGTTAAATAAATGTGGCATTTGGACCAATTCTGTTTTTCTAATTCCATTGTACACTTGGGAAAGCAGAAGGCATTTAGCATTATGCAGAATCTGATGTTTGGTTATTTAGAGAAGGCTGCTTTGCCCACTAGGTCACAGTAAATGGCTACAGATGCTAAGAATATGTTGATGGTGTCAGAAGTGAAATCTTTGCCACACAGATTGTGAAAAATTACAGGAGGGCAGGACGTAATTTATTTTGTTAACAATCTATTTCCCATCTGCAATTTGTACCTGTTGAAGCTGGAAGTACACTCGTGTTTTGAGCCTGCCCTTGCTTTCCCTCCTCAAAGGCTGTTTCTTTTCTCTGACAGACGTGAAACGCCGAAAGCCTCCGTTCAGATGAGCAGTATTAACAGCAACCTTTACAGTCCACTGGGGATTAATTTAATTTTTTTGGTGTGAGCTTTTACAATAGTTTCAAGATGCTGGAATGTAGATATAATTGTTGTAAAAAACAGCTTACACAGGTTGATTCATTTAGCTACCCAGCAGGATTTGATTGCTTTTTTTTCTAAAATTAAATTTCAAAGAAGAAAACCTAACATCCAGCCCCACCCATATACAACAGCATACCCCACTCGACACAGAAATGCGTGTACACAAGGTGGTAGCAGTGCCCAGACCAGGCGAGCAGTGCTTTCTTCTTGCATGGAAATAGATGGGGTTTTAATTAATTTTTTAAAAGTATTTTTACTTTGATCCATTTTTCCCTTTGGATGAGCTATGACATAGAAAATATTTGTATGACTATATTTGTATTGAATTCTCCTTTTTAAGAATCGGACCTTCCAAATTCTAGTGGAAATTGAGGTTTTCTATATGTTGAGGTGGGTAGGTGTGTTTTATTTTACTTGTTTGATTGTAGCTAGCGCAGTTAGAAAACTCTTTTGTTCCATTTGTTTCCAAGCTGCATGGGTACTTCATTTCGGTGCTGAATATGTAGGTAGAGCTGAAAATTATATGTGTTGTAGGTATGCTAATAACAAGTTATTCTTTTCTTATGGCCTTTCCAAGAAATCATTTTAGAGGAGAGGCAGTGGGAAGTATGTCTTGCTGTTTTTGGAGTACACTGAGAGTGACTGATACCCAGAAAAAAAAATGAAAATGTTTAATTTTTGTACTTTCACCCCAGTTTGAAATGCAGATGAAAGTTGCATTTTTATTTATGCCTTGAAGGATAGCAGGGCCTGATAACAAATCATAAAGAAAGATGAAAGCCCCAATAGAAAACTTCATGCTGAAAATTTCATTATTTGCCACAGTTTTTTTTTTTTTAAACAAGGAGAAAGACCTTGAATTTGTGCAATATTCCAAACCGTTAATGTAGCTGAAATTATGGTGTGTATTAGGCCATTCAAAGAGCACATGCAAAGACCTGGGCTCTTCTCCTTTTTAAAATAAGGGGCAGAAAAGTTGAGTGCCCTGGGAACTTTCTTTTATCAAAGATACATTGACCTGTTACAAAGATATTTTCCCTAATACCCAATGCCTTTGGCTATGGTGAGGACCCTCGCTTTGCACAGAAAGACACAGGTCAAAAAGTGAGCTAAGGGTATTGAATTAGTGCATTTGGTGGTGTGGAGGTTAGAGGGCAAGCAGCCTCAAGGTTTCCCACAGTCAGCTGATAGCATTAATGCTCTGTAAAATTAATTCAATTTATAGTGCTAGACTCCAGGCAAATACTGACATAGGGGCCTTTATACTGAGCATGCTATTTTAATACATCATGGTGGTCTTTTTCCTTCCTCCATCCTCTAAACAATACTCTGTACTCTCGCCCGACATCCACAAACACAAAACAAAATAAGACAGATCCCAATCGTTGTTTCTGTGGGTCTTACCAGGTTTGCTAGCTGATGTACATTACCTTCCTTCTCTAAAATGTTACCTGAACGATAGTTAGATGTGTGACCCATTTCTTGGGGTGGTATGATATACAAGACTGTATGTCATGTAAAGAAACACTGAAAGATATTTTGGGCTGGGGGGTTTTCAAAAGCTATCATACACGTAGTTAGTTTCTCTATTTGGAAGAATAACGATCCTTGCACAATCAAAGACTGATGGAGATAAAAAAGACACAGGATTGGACAACATAAGGAGACCGGAATGATAAGTAATTTGATAATATTTTAAATGTTAATTTTTTTAATGGTAGGGTAATGGAGATCTTTCTTGTCTTTTTTTTTCAAAAATTTTTGTTGTACTTTTTCCATTACTGTTTACTCCCCTTATCCCCCCTGTCACCACCACCCCCACCCCACACCCTGCAATCACCACACTGTTGTCTGGGCCCATGAACGCTTTTTCCTTTTTGCTTGGTCTCTTCCCACCCCCTTTAGCTGTCATCCTCCTCTCTGTCTATGAATCTGTGTCTACTTTGCTTGTTAGTTCAGTTTGTTCATTAGATTCTACATACGAGTGAAATCATACGGTATTTGTCTTTCTCTGACTGGCTTTTTTCACATAAACCAATGTCCTCCAGGTCCATCCATACTGTCACAAAGGGAAATTTTTCTTTTTTACAGCTGAGCAGTAGTCTACTGTGTAACTGTCCTATAGTTGTTTTATCCATTCATCCACTGATGGACACTTGGGCTGCTTCATTATCTTGGTGATTGTAAATAATGCTGCAATTAACACAGGGGGGCTTATGTTCTTTCGAATTGGTGTTTGGGGTTCCTTCAGACATATTCTCAGAAGTGGAACTACTGGGTAAAAGGGCAGACCCATTTTTAATTTTTTGAGGTATCCCCATCCTGCTTTCCACAGTGGCTGCACCAATCTGCATTCCCACCAACAATGCAGAAGTGTTTCCCTTTTTCCACATCCTCGCCAGCACTTGTTCGTTGATTTATTGATCATAACCATTCCGACAGGTATGAGATGATATCTCATTGTGGTTTCAATTTGCATTTCTCTGATGGTTAGTGGCGTTAAGCATCTTTTCATGTCTATTGGCCATCTGTATGTCCTCTTTGGAGAAGGGTCTGTTCAGGTCCTTTGTCCATGGCATAAAAACACACAGATAGATCAATGGAACAGAATAGAGAACCCGGAAATAAACCTACACCTTTATAGTCAATTAATATTTGGCAGAAGAAGCAAGCACATACAATGGGCTAAAGATAGTTTATTCAATGAATGGTGTTGGGAATATTGGACAGATACATGCAGAAAAATGAAACTAGACCACCTTTTTACACCACACACAAGAATAAATTCAAAACGGATTAAAGATTTAAATGTTAGACCTGAAACCATAAAAATCATAGAAGAAAACATATGCAGCAAAATCTCAGATATTGCTCGTAACAATATATTATAGATATATCTCCCCAGGCAATGGAAACAAAAGAAAAAAAAAATAAATGGCACTGCATCAGACTAAAAACTTTTTGCACAACAAAGGAAAACAACAAAATAAAAAGACACCCCACAGAAAGGGAGAATGTATTTACCATGCATCTGATATGGGGCTAATATCCAAAATTTATAAAGAACTTATAAAACTCGACACTAAATATTAATTTTTTATGGTTACGATGTAATAAATTGATAGTGCCTAAACGTAGACATTGGAAACCGGTGTCCTGGTCTTTTATCTCAATTCTACCTTTTATTAGCTGGAATATGTTGGGCAAATCATCCAGTCCCTCTGAACGTTACCTGCTTTGATTATAAAATAGAAATGATTATCAAAGGATCCTAATGAGATTAGATGGTGCAAGTGCAAATCTATATAAACATGGAAGGTATGTGGAAATGTCAGCTATCGTTAATAATCAGTAGTTTCCAACCCGTTTCAGAAACATTGCTTGCAAGTTAATTAAGAACCTATTAACTGTGATATGTGTGGTGGAAAAAGAGTAAACAGGGAGTGGCAAAGCAGATTTTTAAAAGATTGGGACAATTATGTAAATAGCTCGAATTTCCTGATTTAATGGTAATTATTTTTAGCTTGAGTGAGTTTGTCAAACATATAATGTTACATTAATATATCTTAGCTAGCTGGATTGGTTTAATTTTCCATGTAATTTTTAAGGCAATTTTGAACAGCCGATAGCTGTCATATGGGACATTAGAGAATGTTGCACTTACTTTATGTTGAAGACTTATTATCGGCTTGGGCAATGGTTTTAAAGTATTTTACTATATGAACTCTTAGATTTATATTTATTCATTCCCCTGGAAGATATTCAAAAGAAAAGAAATTAAATATCAACAACCCTGATAAAGTCGGGTCTATTTCAGTGATTTACACATAACTTTCTTAATACTATAATGAAGAGAGAACAGTAGGGACTGTCATTCTACTAAGGAAGATGGTTGAAGTGATATAGAGCTCTCTTAGTTGGAACCTGAGGATCCACTCACCATTTATAAGGCTGGTGCCTAGAATATCTTTGATCTGTATGCATGGAAAACAGTAACCAAAATTAACTGTAAGAATATGTGAATTCTTAATAAAACGTGGAAATCCCTGGGCTTCAAGGAAGCATATATGGTCTAAAAGAAATAAGAAGAAAAAACAAGTAAATTAGTCCTGTGACTATTTATAAGAGGAGATTTTAGAGAAGCTCATGGAAGGATATAATTAATTCATCATGAGATACCAAGTAGGGACAGGCAGGAAATCGCTGCAGCGCCCTGCAAGGTGCATGCTGTGTTTACTTTTCTGCAGTTCCCAGTTACGTGCAAGGGCATGTGGCTGTGTTCCTGGGGGAGGAGGTGAAAGGAACGTTCCTTAAGCTTACAATCACAAATTGCTAGAAATACAAGACCTTTAACGTTGTCTGGTTTAATCTTTTTGCTTGGTGGATGACGTAAATGAGATCAGAGTAATTTGGCTGAGCTCCACAAACCTACTGGCCTAAGGAAACAAGATGGGAGTGGCTATTATATTCTCTAACACAAAGCTACATTTGGGTGTAATTGTATCTATTTCATAGATTCGAAAACTGAGGTGCACTAAGGATAAGAAACTCTTATAAGATTCAAGAGCTGGTAAATTATAGAATTTGAACCCAGAATGATCTTAGCTTTCCAGTATGTCAACTATCTCCTCAGAACTAGAATTAATTGTAACAAAGAAATTCATTTTGCTTTCAAAGTAGTAGTTTCTTTTTCTTTTGTATTATGATTTGCTGCTAAATTGTTGAATATTTTAAGACAAAGTAGGATAAACAATCAAACAAGGGAGACAGGAAGAAAAAAATCTTTGAAGATGAAGAAGTATCAGTGCGGGGATGACAAATTTTGCAAATAAATAAAGGGAACAAAGCAGAGTAAGGAAAGAAAATTCACAATTTGGAACTTACCTGAGAACATAGAAAATTAAGATATAACTTTTAATGGAAAATAGGAAAACCAGACTACATGAAATCCTAATGATGCAAGAAAAGTATGGGCATTAGTAAGTAGAATAAATATAACTCTTAACAAGTAATGATTGTTAACATTTTCAACTGAGGACACCAGAAAAAAGCTGACATGCTTAAACAAAAACTGAGCTATTTTCTTGGGGCATAAATCTAAGCTATAAAATGAGGTGGGCCTAGACTCATTAAACCCACTAATCAATGAACTCCAGCTGGGACTGAAGGAACAAAACAAGAAATTTGTTTTCAAACCATGTTCCAAAGGAAATTTCCATAAGAAGGGACAAAAGGCTCTGTGCTGAAATATGCTCTGGCAGTATCACATGCTAAGCCTTTGCTCTTGGATAGTCTCAGGAAAGAGATATGATAGGTTTTGTTTAGCCCAGAATTTTCCAAAGATATTTGACCATGGAACACATTTTCAGTAACAGATACATTAATGTGGGGAAACAAGCTTTTTCGACAGGTGGTTCTTGAGTACTTGGTGATACCCATTGGCCTGTCAACTGATTTGATATTTACAAAGACAAAAGGAAAGAAGTACTTCTGTTTATATATATTTCACAGCTTTGAAATAGAAGATAAATGATTTGCTTTTCATAAATTCCAGTACTTTTTACAATCTTATATGTGCTCCATGTACTAAATTGATCAGTTCATCTTGGTTTGAATTTAATTATCAAGGAATATAGTTCATTTTGGCTAAAGTTTTTGCACATCGTTTGTTTGTTTGCTTACACTAAGTTCACATTTTATTTTTACAGTTGTTTTGCCTTTTACTCCCAATTCATGAAAAATTGATTAAAGTGTTTTATAAAAACAGTGGTAAAAAGTGTAAAGTAAATGTATCATCTCAATATAACCATGTGAATACACAGCATCTATACATACCTAGAAAAATAATCAAGTGTGATAAGTTCATACAAGCAGCCAAAAGAGAACAATGCATGTAAGAGATACAATGACTATTCAGATGAATATGTGAAAATGTCATTTTTTATGATATGTAATCTATTTGTAGAATTGTCGAATGTAGACAAAAGCCATGCATATTGCTTGTGATGCTATTTTCAAAGTACTGGTAAAACAATCAATTAAATCAATCCACATTTTTCTAGAATAATAACAAGAATAAAATAATGTTTATTCAGAGAACTGTTTGAATCTCCAAGTTGTTGTAGCACAGAAATCACAAGCTTCAGGGGCAAGAAGGTTCAAAACAGGCAACTGATGAAACCAGAAAGCTAGGGTTCTCCAAGTCCTTGAGAGAAGGAAGGAAGGAAATTACTTAGGAAATTAGTGACTTTTACCATTAAATCAAAGAAAATACAGAAGTTACTGAAGGATTTTTGAGATATTATATTCCTCAAAAAAAAAAAAATACAAGTCCTGATATTGCCCAAAAGATTATAATTGATTTGATAAAGAAATAGAAATTATAAGAAGCTGCAATGTTTAGATCAAAGAATACTTTTGGATGTTGCCTATTATCAGTATTTCAAAGTTAGATTGAGGAGAAGACCAATAAAGAACGACTGGTAAGATATGAGGAAAACCAGTAGAATGTGATGTCGCAGAATTCAAAGGGAGAGAATGGAATGGAAGAATATGCGGAAGTCCGCTGAGAAGGCAAGAAAAATAGGAGGGAAAATTCCACACTGGCTTTAATGCAAACGGATATTATTGAGGCTCACAAGTCAGTGAAGTATTTATAAAAAAACACTGAACGTGAGTCCTAAAACAAAAGTATGGGTAATAAATGAAAATGTGGAATCAGGATTCTAGCAGAAGTTGTCGATGGAATCTGGTATGGTTAGGTTTAAATGAACTTGTGTTGTCACCTGAACCCTTTGGGGTTCTCCATTTAAGAGTATGTAAGTCAGACAGAGAAAGACAAATACTGTATGATTTCATATATATGTGGAATCTGAATGCAAAACAAATTATCAAACAAAACAAAACTCATAGATACAGAGAACAGAATGGTGGTTGCCAAAAGGAAGGGGTTGACAGTGGGGCAAAATGGGTGAAAGGGGTCAAGAACTACAAACTTCCAGTGATAAAATAAATAGTCCTGGAGATGTAATGCACAGCATGGCAACTAAAGCCAATTATATTGTAGTGCCTACTTTAAAGTTGCCAAGAGAGTAAATCTTAAAAGTTCTCCTTACAAGAAAAGAAAAAGGTTTCAATCTCCTCCTGCATGCCACATTCTCTTTTTTAAATTTAATTAATTTTTTAAAAGATGTTATTTATTTATTTTTCAAGAGGGGAAGGGAGGGGGAAAGAGAGGGAGAGGAACATCAATGGGTGGCTACCTCTTGTGCTCCCCCTTCTGGAGACCTGGCCTGCAACCCAGGCACGTGCCCTGATGGGGGAATCAAACCAGAGACCCTTTGATTTGCAGGCTGGCACTCAGTCCACTGAGCCACACCAGCCAGGGCCCACTTTTCTCTTATAGAGAGGGGTGTGTGTGCATGTGTGTATCTGTGTTTGGGTAGGTACAGTTTTAGGGGCTTATGGGATAGTTTTAATGTTGGAATATGGAATTAGGAAAATAATTACATTTATTTATTCTGTGGGACAGTGTAATGACAACCAAATTTAAAAGCAAAATGTGAAAGTCATTGTCATAAATGAATAATATACTTCATGATTTGTTGAGGAAAGTCTAATTTTATTTTAAAAGTATAAACAACCACACCAAGTTCTGATTTCATAAAGATGTTCATTTTAGAAAAATAATTGCTAAAAGCCCATTTCTGCAAAAATATTATATGGAGAATAGCAGTCAAAGCAAAACATCTTTTTGACTATTTTATGATATATGTGGATAAGAACTTATTTAACATTTTATTATATTTTATGACATTACTATTGAAAAAGAAAATAATGACAGGGAAAGAACCATTCTAATTCATTAGAATTTTTTCATGCTTTTTATAAAAAAATTTTTGGCTTCCATATCAATTCTTTTGAAGCATAAAGCTTATACCACAGATACAATGTCATCATCGTGTTAGAAGTACAAATTGAAAGATAGTTTATTTTGTCCGGATTGTTAATTACTGAAACTAAGCTGTATGGTGCTAAAATTTATAGACTTTGCCAGAGTTGTTTTGTTATTCAAGACTTTATACAATTTATTTTTTTATTCTTGTTTATTCTATTACAGTTGCCCCAATTTTCCCCCTTTGCCCTCCTCCACCCATCCCCCACAATCCCACTCTCACAGTCTGTCCCCACACTATTTTCCATGTCCATGGGTGATTCATACATGTTCTTTGACTAATTCCTTCCCCTTTTTTGCACCATTCTCCCCTTCCCTCTTTCCTCAGGCAGCTGTCAGTCTGTTCCATGTTTCCATGTCTCTGGTTCTGTTTTGCTCATTAGTTTATTTTATTCATTAGATTCCTCTTATAAGTGAGATCATATGGTATTTGTCTTTCACTCACTGGCTTATTTCACTTAGCATAATGCTCTCCACCTCCATCCATGCTGTCACAAACGGTAGGGATTCCTTCTTCTTTCTTTGTGCTGTGTAGCACTCCATTGTGTAAAAGTAGCAGTGTTTTTATCCACTCATCTGCAGATGGACTTAGGCTGTTTCCAACACTTGGCTAACACTGCTATGAACATAAGGGTGTGTACGTACTTTTGAACTGGTGTTTTGGGATTCTTAGGGTATGTTCCCAGGAATGGAATCACTGGGTCAAAATGCTGTCCCATTTTTAGTTTTTTGAGGAAACTCCATTCTGTTTTACACAGTGACTGCACCAGCCTGCATTCCCACCAACAGCACAATAGGGTTCCCTTTTCTCCACATCACCACCGGTACTTGTTGTTTATTAATTTATTAATGGTAGCCATTCTGACAGGCATGAGGTGATATCGCATTGTGGTTTTAATTTACATCTCTGTGATGGCTAGTGATGTTGAGCATTTTTTCATATGTCTATGAGCCATCTGTATGTCCTCCTTAGGGAAGTGTCTGTTCAGATCCTTTGCCCATTTTTTAATTGGATTTTTTGTCTTCCTGGTGTTGAGTCATATGAGTTCTTTACATATTTTGGAGATTAAACCCTTGTCCAATGTATCATTGGCACATATGTTCTCCCATACAGTCAGTTCCCTTTTCATTTTGATGATGGTTTATTAGCTGTGCAGAAGCATTTTAATTTGATGTAGTTTCATTTGTTATTTTTTCCTTTATTTCCATTGCCCTAGGAGATATATTAGCAAAAATACTGCTACATGAAATTTACTGCCTATGTTTTCTGATAGCATTTTGAGGGTACCATGACTTATATTTATGTCTTTTATCCATTTTGAGTTTTTTCTGGTGTATAGTGTAAGTTGGAGGTCTAGTTTCATTTTTTTGCATGTACCAGTCCAGTTCTCCGAACAAAATTTATTGAAGAGATTATCTTTACTCCACTGTATGCTTGTACCCCCTTTGTCAAGTGTAATTCACCATAGAGACATGGGTTCATTTCTGGGCTTTCTGTTCTGTTCTATCTATCTATATATCTGTTCTAATGCCAGTACCAGACTGTTTTGATTACAGTGGCCTTATACTATAGTTTGATATCAGGTATTGTGATACCTCCAACTTTGTTCCTCTTTCTCAGAATTGCTGTGGCTATTTGGGGTCTTTTTTGGTTCCATACACATTTTTGAAGTATTTATTCTAGATCTGTGAAATATGCCATTGGTATTTTAACAGGAATTACACTGAATCTATATATTGCTTTGGGTAGTATGGGCACTTAAATGGTGTTAATTCTTCCAATCTTTGAATAGGGTATATGCTTCCATTTATTTGTATCTTCCTCAATTTATTTCTTCAGTGTTCTATACTTTTCCGAGTACAGGTCTTTTACCTCCTTGGTTAAATTTATTCCTAGGTATTTTAATTTTTGTTGTTGCTATAGTAAATGGGATTTTTTTTCTTATTTTCTCTTTCTGGTAGTTCATTGTTGGTGTACAAAAATGCCTTCGATTTCTGAATATTAACTTTGTATCCTACTGTTTTGCCAAATTCACTTATTTGTTCTAGTAGTATTTTGGTGGAGTCTATCAGGTTTTCTATGTACACTATCATGTCATCTGCAAATAATGACAGTTTTAGTTCTTCCTTTTCAATTTCGATGTCTTTTATTTTTTCTTCTTGTCTTATTGCTGTGGCTAGGATCTCCAGTACTATGTTGAATAAGAGTGGTAAAGGCAGACACCCTTGTCTTGTTCTTGATCTTAAAGGAAAAGCCTTTAGTTTTTGCCTATCGAGTATGATGTTGACAATAGGTTTTTCGTATATGGCCATTATTATGTTGAGGCATGCTCCCTTTATTCCCACTTTGCTGAGTGTTTGTCTATCATAAATGGGTGCTGGAATTTATCAAAAACTTTCTTTGCATCCATTGTTAGGATCTTGTATTTTTTGTCTTCCATTTTGTTTATGTGATGTATCACATTTATTGATTTGTGCATCTTGTACCATCCTTGCATCCTTGGAATAAATTCCACTTGATATTGGTGTATGATATTTTTAATGTATTGTTGGATCCAGTTTGCTAAAATTTTGTTGAGGATTTTACCTCATCAGAGATACTGGCCTGTAATTTTCTTTCTTTGATGTATTTTACCTGGTTTTAGGATTAGGACAATGCTGGCCTCCTAAAAAGAGTTTGGGAGTTTTTACTCGAGGTTTTTTGGAATACTTTGAGAAGAATAGGTGTTAGTTCTTCTTTGAATGTTTGGTAAAATTCACCTATGAAACCATCTGGCCCAGGGTGTCAGTAGTTTTTTTATTGATGCTTCAATTTCACTAGTTGTTATTGGTCCATTCAGGTTTTCTTCTTTCTGATTCAGCTTTGGAAGATTGCATGTTTCTAGAAAATTATCCATTTCACTCAGGTTGTCCAATTTCTTCGCGTATAGTTGTTATAGTAATTTCTTAGAGCCCTTCGTATTTCTGTTGTGTCGTTGTTACTTCTTCTCTTTCATTTCTGATTTTATTTATTTGGGTCCTCTCTTTTTTTTCCTTGATGAATCTGATTAATTGTTGTCAGTTTTGTTTATGTTTTCAAAGAACCAGCTCCTGGATTCATTCTTTGAATTGTTGTTTTTTTTTAAATCTATGTCATTTAATTCTGCTCTGGTCTTGATTATTTCCTTTCTTCTGCTTGCTCTGGGCTTTGCTTGTTGTTATTTCTCAAGTTATTTTAGATGCAGGGTTAGGTTGTTTATTTGAGATTTTTCTGCATTCTTTAGGTAGACTGTTTTGCTCTGAACTTCCCTCTTGGGCCTGTCTTTGTTGTGTCCCATGGGTTTCAGATTGTGTGTTCATTTTCATTTGTTTCCACATACTTTTTGATTTCTTCCTTGATCTCATTGTTAACCCATTCATTATTTAATAACATGTTATTTAGTCTTCATGTACTTGAATGTTTTGAGTTTATTCAAGAGGTTGGTTTCTAGTTTTAAGACATTGTGATCTGAGAAGATGCTTGTTGTCATTTCAATTTTCTTGAATTTGTTAGGCTTAGTTTGTGTCCTACCATGTGGTCTATCTTTGAGAATGATTGATGTACATTTGAGAAGAATGTGTATTTTGCTTCTTTGGGGTGAAATGTTCTATAAATATCAATTAAGTCCATTTGATCTAGAGTGTCATTCAATTCTGCAATATTTTTGTTGATTTTTTGATTGGAAGATCCATCCATTGTTGACAGTGGGGTGTTAAACTATCTATCTTACAGTGATTGTATTGCTTTCTATCTCTTTCTTAATGTCCTCCAATATTTTCTTTATATATCACCTATGTTTGGTTCATATATGTTTACAAGAGTTATATCCTCGTGTTGGACAATTCCCTTAAATATTATGTAGTGACCTTCCTTGTCTCTAGGTATTGCTTTTGTTTTAAAGTCCGTTTTGTCTGATGTAAGTATTACTATCCCAACCTTATTTTTTCATGTCCATTTGTATGGAATATTTTTTC
This sequence comes from Mormoops blainvillei, assembly GCA_004026545.1. Taxonomy (NCBI): domain Eukaryota; kingdom Metazoa; phylum Chordata; class Mammalia; order Chiroptera; family Mormoopidae; genus Mormoops; species Mormoops blainvillei. The sequence goes on from PVJD01003578.1 coordinate 146,938, forward strand.
CATCCTTTCACTTGCAACCTGTGTATATCTTTGTTCTGAGGTGGGTCTCTTGTAAACAGCATATATACAGGTAATATTTGTTTGTTTTTATCCATTTAGCTACTCTATGTCTTTTGATTGGAGCATTTAATCCATTTATATTTAAGGTTATTATTGATAGGTACTTATTTATTGCCATTTTTTCCCTTTGTGCCTGTATTTCCTCCCACCCCTTCTTCTTAAAGCAGTCCCTTTAGCAACTCTTGCAGTGCTGGCTTGGTGGAGATGTCCTCTTTTAGCTTTCTTTTGTCTGGGTAGCTCTTTATTTCACCTTCCATTTTAAATGATAATTTTGACGGATAGATTATTTTTAGTTGAAAGTCCTTGCTTTTCATTACTTGGAATATTTCACACTGATTCCTTCTGGCTTGTAGTGGTTTTGTTGAGAAATTAACTGATAGCCTTATCAGAGCTCTCTTGCATGTTACTAGCTCTTTCTCCCTTGCCACCTTTAAGATTCTTTGTTTCTAAATTTAACCATTTTGATTTTAATGTATCTTGGAGTGGACCTCTTTGGGTTCATCTTGATTTGGATCCTCTGTGCTTCTTTACTTTGCATGGCTTTTTCCTTCCCCAAGTTAAGGAAGTTTTCTGTCATTATTTTTTCAGACCAGTTTTCTATTGCTTACTCCTTTTCTTCTCCTTCTAGTATCCCTATGATGTGAATATTGTTATGTTTTATGTTGTCCTGCAGCTCCTTTAAACTGTATTCATTCAAGTCTTTTTTCATTGTGTTGCCCTGATTAGGTGTTTTTCTTTTTCCTTTTACCTTGTCTTCTAACTCATTGATTTGATCCTCTGCTCCATTGAGCCTACTTTTAATTCCTTCTAGTGTGTTCTTCATTTCAAATATTGCATTCTCCACTTCCAACTCATTCTTATTCAAGGTTCAAGGTTTCTATGTCCTTATTCATACTGATATAGGTCCCTCTAAGTTCCTCATGATTCTCACGAAGTTTCTTGAGCATCCTTATAGCCATTACTTTGAACTCTATGTCTGATAAATTGCTTGCCTTGATTTCACTTAGCCCTTTATCTGGAGATTCTTCCTTTTCTGGAGGTTGTTTCTTTGTCTCCCCATTTTAATTGTCTCTTTGCGTGTGTTTCTATGTATTAGATTGGTTTGCTTTGACTCTGTCTTATGGAGTGGCCTTGTGTGTTAGCAGTCCTGTGGGACCCAGTGGTTGCCGACTCTTTGATCTCCTGATCTGGATGCTCTAAGGATGTCCTTTGTGTGAGTTATGTGGGCTCTCCTACTGTGTTTGGATCCTGATTATTATTGACCCACTCATTGGTGGGAACTTCCTTCCGTCTGGCTGGCTAAGAGGCTCAACCCCAACCATGTGTTGTATGCTATTGTATAGGTGCTGGCAGAACAAAGCAAAACAACCCCGAAACAACACCAAAGCAAGCAACTCCTCCCCACCTCAATAGCAATATCAGTGACAAGAGATCAAAGAATAATTAAAGTGGAAAGAGAAATAGATAAGCAGGGAAACGGGGAAAGGGAAAAAAATAAGACCAAAGGAAAGAGAAGTGATTATGAGAAGAGGAAGGGGAAGAGAACTATTACTAGTAATGAAAGAGGAAAACAGGGGAGAAGAGCACAGAAACAGCAATGAAAATAATAAAAGGAGCGAAGAAGGGAACAATGGAGTAATCAAAGATAAGAATAAGTCTGAACATATGAAAGAAAAATTAGAGCACCAAAAATAAAAGGAAAAAATAGAAAAAATAATAAAGAGGCTATAAAAAAGAAAAATATAGTGAAACTAATTGAAAAAGGACCAAGTGGATTCATCTCAGCAGAGTGTAGTGCTTGCTTGTTAGTTTCTGCCTTTGGATACCACTCTGATGTCTGAGTCTGGTGTAAGCCAATGTCAGGAGCTGTCTGCATGTGGCCCTTGGGAGCCTTTTCGAAGCTATGAGTGATCCAGTTTATGGCTGATTCCACTGGGCTTGGCTGCTCCCAGAGTGGGCCACACTGCTCTACAAAGCTGACTTTTATTAGCATTGGGTGTGTTAACAAACATCCCACGTCACCTCAGGATCAGCCTTTGCCTGCCTCTGCCGGTCTCTGCCTGCCAGCCTACTGTCAGTGTTAGACCAGTTGCAGACCCAACTATTTCCAAGAGAGATTCTGGGAATAGTGGGGGCTGTGATTCCTGGACCTCCCATGGCAGGTGCCTTTCGGACCTCAGGGAAAATGGTGGGTGTGTTCCTCCTCCCCTGAGCCACTAGTCTGAGTCTGTCCAGGAATATGGCCCTGGACTTGGCAGGATGGAGCCCCTAGTAAGCTTCCAGAGCCCAGATTTTGGGTCTGCCAGATGCTGGGAGGGTGTTGCTGTGGCTCTCCCGTGAAGGGGAAGCACCAGTCTGTTTTCCAGGATAGTGTACGGGTTGGCTGCACCTACCACCAGGCCTCTGATATGCTGAGTCTGTTCATGTTGTCTCCTCAGCAAGGGTTGAGATGTAGGAATGGAGAAAAGGGAAGAGAAAAAACAAACAAACAAATGAAACAGAACAGCAATATAGAGCAAAACTGTAAAATGAACCAAAAAAAGTTGCTGAGTAGAGCAAACAGGATTTCGGAGGCTATGGCCAGGGGATTTCCAGAGGGTGGGGGCCATGGCATCCTACAGGACAAGGTAATTGAGGGGCTGGCTCTTCTCAAGAAAGATTGTTGCTGTGGAGCTCAGGTAAACCTGGGCCCCCAAAATCCCACAGCTGCTCCCCTTGGCTCTCCCTAGCGCCTCCCACTCCCAACTCTCCTTGCACGACTCCAGTCTGCACCACCCTCCTTTCTCTGGGGCCCAAGGTGAGTAGCCTCAAACACAAAGTCTGTGCTTTGTCCCTTTTAAGGAAAGAAGAAAATAAAAGATGTTGGGTTTATCTCCAGCAATTTTCATCTCTCCCCAGAGCAGAGAACCCCCACTGTGCAGGCTCCTTGATCTCCTGATCTGGATGCCCTAGGAATGTCCTTTCTGTGGGTTAGGTAGATTCTCCTGTTGTATTTGCATCCTGATTTTTTATTGGCTCATTCATTATTAGGAACTTTCTGCCATCTTGCTGACCAAGGGGCTCAACCCCTACCACACCATCTCTGCCTTGAGAGGGCTTCTAGGCGTGGGTTGGATCCCCAGTCAGGGCATGTACAGGAGGCCACCTATTGACGCTTCTCCCTCACACCAACGCCTCTCCCCCTTTCCCCCAAATCAATAGATTATATCCTATATGTATCATCCTCTTTCAAGTCTCCTATCATCCCGATGGGGTGGGAAAAAGAAGGGAAGAGTCCACCAGCAAGGCTGTAACACTGGACAATAGTGGGGCGCTCATGCTGCTCCCACCAGTGAGTCTCAGTCTCAGGCTCTTGCCACCGCACTCCTGCTGTGGTCTCTGCAGCCAGCGCTGCCCCAGTTGCGTCTCTCCAGCCCCCGTGCTCCTGGCTCCTCAGCTGAATTGCAGGCTCTTCAGTCAAACTCTGTCCTGTTCACAGTTCCAGCGGTGTCCAGGTCTGGGGAGGTGACAACCCCCTCCCTGGCAAACATCATAGCTCCCAGATGCTTCCAGTGGTGATGGAGTGCATGTCTCTGCCTGGGGTGGAGGGCGCAGAGACAAGTCTGTGGGCCAAGGCATGACCATTCCAGCAGCTTCTTCCTGAGGAAGATGGTATTATTTCCTCAAATTGGCTCCCATTTCAAATCTGCACAGCCAGACACACAGAACTGGCAGCTGCAGCGGCAGTGGCTCTGCCAGGAAAGCCTGGACCACGCACCCCTGAGTGTCCTTGCAGGCGGGTAGGCTCTCACACACTTGTACACACCCCTGCACACTCATCAGTGCACATGCTCACTCACATCCACTCTCACAGCCACTCGGCTGGATTTTTGAGTTGATTGCTCTATGGTTTAGCTGCAAGACTGGTCCAGGGCTGGGAGGAGGTGGACAGAGCTTCCGTCTACTGTGTAGCCATCTATACAATTTATTTTTAATGTGCTAGACATGATACTGCTTTAAGTTATCTGTGTTTCTCTTTGTTAAAATAATTTAATGTACAACAGATCTTTTGGTTTTAAAACAAAAACCAGTTCTAGTTCAATTTGAATGGAAATTGTATTTGGAAGAATTCAGTCCTCCTTCTCTTAGTCAAATGGGCATTTTGCACCAATCTTGTCCTGAGCCTTACTTTGGGCTTAGAGGATAGAGCAGGGAACTGATTTAAAGAAAAATAAAGCAGGACTTGGACTTTGGAATTGATGAGAAGACCATGAATTAATCTAGGAAAAATCAGGAACTGTGATAGGCTACGCAGTTATGGCAACAGCCAAATTAGTCTGGGAAAGATGCCTCTAATTCCACTTTAAATATAAATTTTAGATAAATAGCAGTTAAATTTTAGTGTTCAAATTTGTTCAAAGTATGTTCAAATTTAACTGAGAGTCCTGTATTTGTTTTTGCTAATACTGACAGCCCTACTCCAGATAGAAAAGGTGTTTGGATGCTCTACAGCCCCAAAATGTCAAACAAATGTTTATTAAAGTCATTTAAATGTGAAGATTCATTAAAGACCAATACATAAAGTCAGTATCATAATACAATGCTGTAATAGGAGTGTTTATAATGATCTGTGAGAGAACACCTGAGGAAGCATTATTTTCTTCTCTGACTAAAAGTTGGATGGAAATTTTGGCAAAGCCATAGATTAGAAGTGAATTTTGAGCAGGGTCTCAAAATGAGTGGGAGTTTGTCAAGTATTACAAAAAAAGAGAGGGAAGAACTTTCCAGCAGAAAGAGCATCACAGACCAAGACACGGAGTCATATAGTGACTGTCATGGGTTTGGTGTGGTTTGCATGAAGGGTTTGTGTGTGTAAGAAGTGACTGGAGACAGGTCTGGAGAAGAAGCTCAGGGTGAGGTTGAGAATGTCAGAGAAGAAACAGGGGTCCTTTGGATACTTCAAATCAGCTGATTTTTTAATGCTTTCTTTAGTTGCATAAGTGTTAGTCATGAGTTTCATTTGGTTTTATATATTGTTAAAGCATTTTAAGTCCTCAAGAGAAAAAAAGTTAGCTTAAGTGACTCAGTTATTATTAAAAGTGTGGGAAGGGGCACTCATTGTCTGGCTTGTGGGGGTTCTGAAAGGCAGCCTAAAGCCCGTACAGACGGTAAACCTGGGAGTAAATTACAATGTTGGGTGTCAATACATGGTGCAAACCGGTGAGACAGTAACAATGCCTTTGGTGCCGCACACTGAGGAGACATTAGTCTGGGTGAAAACGAGTGTAAGGCAAGGAAGGAACCTCCGAGGTGACAAGTGAGTGAAGGTGCATTAGCTATGCTGCAAGTTAGCTAATTCACAGGTTTTACTAAAAGCCAAAGTGTGTTGTAGAAGAATGCATAGTAACTGTTTTACTACTTTGCATTTTTTTAATTTATTGAGCAGACTTTCTGTGAACTTTGGTAAATATTTGTCAGTGGTTTCTGGTGGGAAATTGGTAGGAGATTTTTGAATAGTTATGCATGCCAAGACAAATTCACTCGTCACCCAGTTGGTTTGTAGTTTGAAGACTTGAGTCAATAGAAATGTAATCTCAATTTTTTTGATGGCTTAAAATGACTTTTACCACACCAGTTTTTGCTTCATTCAATTGTAGTCTTATTGGTTTTTGGACATGTCAGGCACTTTGAGTCATATCAAGCCTGAAGATATTTTGATATAACTAATTAAGGATTTTTCTTACTTCACCTTTAAAAATTTTTTGCATGGCTTACATCTTTGGGGTATATATGTATTTTGAAGTTTTACTTCTTTCCAAGTATATGCACTATTATAGAAAGAGTAGCCAGAAACAAAACAATTAACAACCTAATTTTTAAAATGGCTTTTTAAAAGCTGCTGAGAAACTGCACTTGATTACTTGTACATTTTACTTTTTAAAAGCTGCCCCTGCCACACAAATTCATGTGAATAATGGGGAGTTTGTGTACAAAGTTTCTGAATAGGCGCTAGAGTCATGCATGTAACAAATTTATACTATTATGTTTAGGAGATAATGATGTACATATATATATATACACCTTTACATACATGCAATTCAAATGTGCATTTTTGGAATTCATATTTTGTAAAGATTCAGTAATTAGTATGGGGCACAAATAATGGAAGAATATATAAGCTAGCTACAGTCAGTGTCATCTCTATCAAAATCCCAAGGGCATTTTTACAGAAACAGGAAAATCAATTCTAAAATTCATATGGAACTACAAAGGACTTTATATAGCAAGACCTTGAGGAAGAAAAACAATGCTGAAGGCATCACACCTCCTGATTTCAAAATATATTAAAAACTATAATAATCAAAACAATATGGCATTGGTATCAAGAGACACATGGATCAATGGAACAGAATAGAGAGCCCAGAAATAAATCCATGTATATATGGTCAATTAATTTTCAACAAAGGAGCCAGGACTATACAATGGGAGAAAAGATAGTGTCTTTAATAAGTGGTCTTGGAAAAACACAACAGTTACATGCAAAAGAATGAAACTGAATCTCTATCATACACAAAAATCAACTTAAAATGGGTTGTACATTTAAATTTAATACCTGAAACTAGAAAACTCACAGAAGAAAATACAGGGGTAAATCTTATCTTGATAATAATTTCATGGATATAACCCTAAAAGCACATGCACAAAAGCAAAAATAGAAAAGTGGGACTATGTCAAACTAAAAAGCTTCTGCAGATCATACCAAAAAAAAAAAATCAACAGCATGAAAAGTCAACCTATATAAAGGGAGAAAATGTTTGCAAGGCATACATTTGATAAGGGGTTAATTTCCAAAATATAACCAAAATTCTGATAAATCAATAACAAACAAACAAACAAAAAACTAATGGCTCACTTTAAAATGGGCTGAAGATAGAGATTTCTCCTAAAAAGGACATACGAATGGCCAATGAGTACATGAAAAGATATTCGATATCACTAATCGTTAGGGAAATGAAAATCAAGATTACAGTGAGATTTTACCTCACATCTGTCAAAATGGCTATTATCAAAAAAAAAAAAAGAAAAGGCATGTGCTGGGAGAGATATGGAGAAATTGGAACCCTTGTATACAGTTTGTGGAAATTCAAAATTGTGTGGTTGTTGTGGAGAAAAAAATGATACTTCCTGAAAAAATTAAAAATATAATTACCATATGATCCAGCAATCCTACTTCTGGGTATTTATTCAAAGTATTAAAATCAGAATCTTAAAGAGATAGTAGCATGCCTATGCTCACTGCAGCACTATTCACAATAACTAAGATGAAGAAATAACCTAAATGTCCATGGAAAAATAAATGGATAAAGATAATGTTTAGATAGATAGATAGACAGATATTATTCAGCCTTTGAAAAGAAGGAAATTATGGAATAACAACAACATGGGTGAACCTTGAGGATATTAAGTGAGATAAGCTAGTCATAGGAGCCCAAATATTGCACGATTCCTTTATATGAGGAATCCAAAACAGTCAAACTCGTAGAATCAGAGAGTGAAATTGTGGTTTCTCAGGGTGATGGGGAGTAAAATTATCATTATTGTTAATCAGTGGGCATAAAGTTTCAGTTATGCCACACGAGCAAGTTCTAGAGATCTGCTATGCAACATCGTACCCGCAGCTAACAATACTTTATTGTACACATAGACATTTAAGAGGGTAAGTCTCTTGTTATAGTTCTTGCAATATAATAGAATTAAAAAAATAACAGTAAAGTCAAGAATGATATAAAAATACTATTTCTATTCAATACTGAGTTAGAGGCCCAAACCAGCACAATAGAAACATAACTATTTTCAACTATAATTTGTGTACTTTTGTATAGCTGGTTCCCTGACATTACTTATTTCATACTTAAATAGATCTGGAATTATGACAAGTATACATTTTGCTTTGCATGAAGCACTTTAGCTCAAAGGTGCAGGCGGTCTGCTTTTTTTCTTCTTTTGGGGGGCAGAGAGAGGTCTAGTCATATTTAATGTAATTTTTTTTTACGGTTAAAGCTTAGAATTTATTTTCTCATAATTTTTTGTAACTGATTTTTTATTTCAAATGTTGGAGAGATAGAAATCTTACATAGAAATCTTATATAGAAATCACTATATTTATACGGGCCTGCGTACTCTTGCCTATTTGGAGAAATATTTGGTTACTTTAAACAACAGCAGCAGCTTAGATGCAGAGCCCTCCTCAGGTCATTGCTGTCCACAAGTTCAGTAAGACATTTAATAGATAGTGACATGGCTTTTTCAACATCATGCCAACATTTAGGTGTTGGTATCCATTACATTGGTGAATTTTCCATTTTTTATTATGTGGTATCCTGAAATATGATTTTGTCCACCCTCTAAGACACTTTTTTTTTCAGAAGTGAACTCATTTTAACACCTTATCTCACAACTGGTATTTTAAACCAGATTTTCTCTAATGTCTATTTATTAAGCAAATATAATGGTCATATTGACTAGGTTACCAAAAAGATGTTTAGATTGCAAATTCTTAAAATTCTTTCAGTCAGAAAATATTTATCAACAATGTGAGTGTGATATGTGTTAAATTATGTCCTGGTAATGGAAGATTTAATAATAAAGAAGTCTAACCATTCCTACTTAATTAAGTGACATAAAGTTAGACAACTGGGTAATACCTTATAGGATTCAGACACTGTTATTTTACTACGAAAATACACTACACAGGAATAAGGACTTTGGAGTCTGCAAGATGCTCGGATTCTCCCTCCCCGAGGGAAGAGCGGCATAATCAGCAGGTGGCTAGTGTGCATGGATTCCATAAAAGGACTGTTATCTCTAGACCAATGCTTATAAATTACAAATTACAAATACAAGGGATTGTTCTATAATTTGCTGTTTTTCCCCTTTTTTTGAACAAGAATGTGAGAGCGATCATTGTCAACATATGCCTTGATCAATCCACTCAAATGGGGAAACTCTTCTTTTAGATATGAAATCAGTTGATAGCCCAGTTTTACTGGCTTTATCATTAGACAAATTTGTATCTGAATTTGTTTTGATCCTTTTGTTATGAGTTAGTTGTAAACAGTAAGATTAATTCTAAAGAGGGCATACTCATTTCTTATTTTCTAGGTTTTTTAATTCTTTTGGGATGGGGGAACCTTACTACAGACACCAAATACATGGTATACATTTTAATTCTTTATATCATTTCAAAAGTGCTAGCAATTTTACACTAAAATCACAACAAGTCTCTTTCAAATGGAATTGTACTTATAATTTATTTTGAATTACTTTGGTATTTATAATTTATTTTTGCCTTTGAACTTTAGATAAGCTGATTGGATTCTTGGTGTAGTGAGCTCTGGGTATGCCTTCTGTTAAAGTATTTGAAAATACAACACTTTTGCACACCGATTATAATTTATAGTGTATTCCTGTCCATACATTCATTCCAGAAACTAAATATATAGAATATGTGGCATGGCCAGGCTCTCGTTTGTAGGCCATTTGTACCCTAACTTGCTATATGAACATACTGGCTGGTGTTAACACATGGAAATAAATATTAATAAGAAAATTCATCTTAACCAAGTATTGGAGGATGGTAGTGAAATTAGTCTTAGAAACATTCTGTCATTATTTCAATTCTTTGTATGTATATTAATTTTAATGTTCTTTACCTCAACAGTACCATTTTTGTGTTCCTTAAGTTCATGTCATTTAGAAAAATAGGTGTATCAGAACACAAGGACACAAAATTGGACTGTGAGCATAACATGATATTTCTGTCATCTTATCTGTTTGTAGTTAGGTTAAGAATATATATGAATACCTTCATATACAGCAAATGGTATTTTATTTTATTTTGCTGAAATCAGTGGCTGAACAACTAAAGGAAGATGCTTTGACAAAACATCAGATTTGGTGATACTGTCAGAGGCTGCCCTATGATTGGGTGAAAAACCTGATTTATTACCTGAAATGATGTCCTAAACAACACAGATACAACAGACTGAGTGGCTAAGCTCATGAAGTTTCAAAGAAACCTGTGGATAAAAGTTTAATTGCTCTTCAAAAAATGGACTTCATGTGCTCATTTAACTTTAGTAGTAGATCAAAAGGAAAATAGTTTTTTTCTCTGCATGACTGAAATGGGAGAAAGTAAGATATGGAATTTCATACAATGGGAAATTTTATGAGAGGAGTAAAGTGGAGATCAGTGTTCCTCATTGGCAGTTGCCAGAAAGTTTCTAGAGAAGGAAAACAAAGCAACGAAAGAAGCCAGGAGAGGTCCACTCAGACAAGTCAGAATGCTGACTAACCGAAACAGTCGAGATCATACTAGGAGCTGCATAGAAGTTCTGTATCTTCTGCTGAGTGGTGAAGCTGCCTTTTCTACTTTCTTTGACAATGGATTGCTGGTAAACCATGTTCTTTAAATTGTTTAAATGGAATCGTTTTATCAGATATCTAACAAAACAGAGATTGATACCATGAAATGCAGTGATGGGTGGGTAGTAAACTGATCATAAATTGCTGAGCTGTTTTTTCAATCCAGAGCGTCTAAGTAAGGGCCGAGTGAATTCTAAAGTTGCGGCTTGCAAGATGGTAAGTGGGGCTTGAAGCAGTGAACATCTTCCTTTTTTGCCTTCATCTGCTTTATGTGAAAACATTCATATTGACACTAAAATGACTCTCTGGAGAAATATACCCCATGTGTGTGTGTGTGTGTTTAGTGTTTGATGAAAATAAAGTTGATAAAGAGGGAAAGAGCTTAAATGTTTATGTCCTGAAAAATACTTGCCTGATTACAGGAAGAATGTAATGTGTGTCCTGTTCAGATGCTAGAGACTGAGATAGTATGATTAGGGTTTACAAAAAGAGATTTGTGTATGAAATCCTTACACTGTGAAAAAGTATCTGTAAGATTCTTCAATCAAAATAGTCTCTTAGTCACTTTGAACCTGAGTTGTTTTGCTTTCAGCCAATTAATTTCCTAGAGTAAGTCTTCAGAAAGAGCTGAGGCATTCTAAATGCATGGCATCTGTCTGTAGACCCCTCTTTGGTCAGATGTGTCTTCTGTAAACCTGCGAGGAAGCCCCTCCCTTTCCCTTGCACTAACACGGTCCTCTTGACATCTTCCAGTTCAGATTTCAAGCACCATTGTCAGGTGGAGAACTTCATTTGCTGTGGACAATTAGAGGACAGAATACCCATGAAGAGGATCTGATAGCAAAGATGAAAACCACCTGTTTTAGATGTTTCCAATTACAGAAGGCGCTGAGATTGGAAAAGGATGAGAACTGTAGAGAAAAGCCTTAGAAGTTAGGTGACTATATTAAAAAAATAGAGGTGTCCAAGAATATATTCATTCTGGAGGTAAAGAAAACTGTGATTAATAAAGCAAGTAGATAGAACCTGTGAGATGACTGAGCCACTGCATGGGACAGTGTATCACATTGGAAAGAGGAAGAAACTTGTATAGTGGGAGCAGTGGGTGGCATTTGGGATTGTGGAGGACACAGAGAGAGAGCACTGGACAAGTTCCTTCCCACATTAGAAGCCTCCCAGGCCTCTCCACTGAACCTGTGAAATGATGAAAATGCCCTTGGTGATCATTTTAGGATGTGACTGCTGAGTCACTGCTACTTCCTTGTGAGAGTGCAGATATCACAGGCGGACAGATGCCTTGTAACATGATTAGGGAGATGCTGGGAGAGTTCAGAGGGGTATAACTTCAGGATGTAGAATAGATTGCAACTCTCAGATAGCTTGGTTCTCTTATTCTCACATGTGATAAGCCTTTCGGGCCCCCATCGAAACCTAATGAGCAGAGTTGGTAGGCTTTATTCAGATACAGTGTTTTAACTTTTCTCATAAGGCATTTCCACTTATTTTTAAAGACTTAGTTGTAGTTCTGTGTGTATATACATTTTAAAATTGTAGTATAATTGCCATATAATAGCCTTAGTTCCAGGTGTACATCATAGTGATTGGATATTTATATATATTATGAAATGATCACCACAGTAAGCCTGTTACGGAAAAATGAAACGACCAGACACTGAGGGGTTAGGAGCACGATCTTTATTTACGTGCACGGGCCCAGAGGAGACAAACTCCAAATTCTGAGCCCAGAACAATAGCCCCGCATTCCTTTTATGCTGGGCTAAGTGGGGTAGGAGTCTTGGGAGGCGTGGTATAGATTTGACTCGAAAAGGGTTTACAGAGGTGAAAGAGAAGCATTTACATT